>VWZX01000351.1:1522666-1731302 GCA_013399015.1 Galbula dea
AACACCCACTTATATTTGTTTCTGTGAAGATATATAAACTTCTGAGTATATATATAGATCTCAAAAGAGTTAATTTTCCTAGACAAAATACATATAAAATCCCAAGATAATTCATTCTTCTCACCACCCACTATTTAAAAAGAAATTCAATAATTTTCCTATATAAATAATAAAATCGTATTAGACTCCACAGAAAAAAATAAATTAGTACATTTGCATAATTCTTTCTCCTGCCTCAGAAAGATAAAACTGGGATCTGGATGGAAAAAAACTGTTCTGAACAACAATCTTATCAGTAGATCTTCACATTGAAAGCCTATTTTAATTTTTTTTTTAATTAAAATCTCATTTAAAGGTTTAAGAAACTCCGCATTGTTCTCAACTAAATCATTTCTGTAAAGAGAGAGACTGTTTCTGACAAACCAGATACAAATCATTTTTAAGTATTTAAACATCAGCTACACCTCCAGAAATTGCTGTGGTTTAAAAAATAAGTATCTATTTACACATTAATATTGAGTCAAGAACACCCATCTGCTTGAGTATGCCAACTGCACTCCATAACAAATTGAAACTTAGTTAAAAGGTACTGACTAAACTGATAAAAGAACCAAACAAGCTTCCAAACTGAAAAAGTTCACGTTCTTAACATGAATACGGCAGAGGTAGTCATAGTTATGGAAATCAGAACAAATCCCAATTGCTTTTACAAGATGCTCTTACCTATAGACTGTGGAGAATCCATATAAGGGTTGTATTTTGCATAATGGCAACGGTCTGTAGCCAGCATTACTTCAAACACCTTGTCTGATTTGATTATTCCATTTTCTATAAATAAAGATAAAATAGAAGGCCTTGACTCTTTTCTGTAATGCAAAAGCACGTGAAATATATTAAAATATTCCTAATATCATAAAAAATCATGCTACCTTACCACTAACTCTCATCATGTTAGAACTTAAGCTGTGGTCCACAGATCAAGCAACGCTTAAGCCAGTGAACTTTGAACAGGATTTTCCCCAGCAGTTAGATGCTTTTTTGATCCAATAGAGACTATCTGCAAAGATCTATCCCCTAAAATAAACCTCACCTTCATTTATAGCTTTCATATCCCTGAAAACTAAATAAGAAATTATTACTCTACACAACAAACAAGATATACTTCATATTTCTAAGAAGCTACACAAGTGAGTATTTGAAAAATACACAAAAGCAGGTTAGAAATGTGCAGCATCCTTGCTCAGTATTTTATTTTTAAGATCTGTTTATCTTTTGTGTTGGCAAAAGAAAAAAATCATTTTCTAAAGGAACTCCTACAGAATCAGAATTCTCGCCCTGGGGCAGATCAAGGCCCAAGAGTTTTTATATGTTGATAACTAATATTTTTTCTTAGTCTCAATGAAAATCCTTTCACTCCTTCAGCAATCAGTCTCAAGATGACCAACTGCCAGGATCTTAATTCTGTCTGGAACAAATCTCTACCAGATTCTGAATTAAGTCCAGAAAACAAGTATATCCCCTAAAAAAGCCAATAATAGAAGTTTATATTTCAAAGAAGACATTCTAATTTCATGCCATCTCTAAGTATTGTCAAAAAATCAAGAGAATCATCAGTAGATTATTTATTAATAAAACGTCAATGCAAAATATTTTCTAAGTCTTAAAAGGAAGCTATATATTGCAGGGAAAATTCACAGTTAAATATATGTAGGTTGATTAGCCTTTCCAGTGATAACATGCACAGAACACTCCTTGAAGAGACTGCTGTGTTTCAAGACTCTGATAATCAGCACTGCAAAAAAATTGGACATTAAAGCATTTGCAAGCAAAGGCTAATATACAAACACACTAGCTTATAGCACAAAATCAAAAGTAAACTCTTATTATTAGAGTTACATGAGCACAAGTCCTAAGTTTCAAAGGGCTGAAGTGGAAACGTAACCACTTAAGAGTGGAGCACGGCCTGCAGAGCTCAAGAGTTACTCTGAGCAGAGGCTGCAGCAATGACAACTTGACATAACTGGAGCATGGTTTGAAACTCACTCTGGTCTGTTTCTTTTCCACAAATAACACCATGAAAACAGGAAGAGCTCACAGAACAGTCCTCGGATTTGAAGATGGAAACATACCACTGCTGAATGTAACCTGGGAAACTGAGCAGCTGGCTGTCAGAGAGCAAATTAAAAAGAGCTAAAGTCTGAAAAGACACCATGGACTTGCAACAGGTAAACAACTTATCTTTTCTTTTAGCAACAAATGCAACACTGAAGTGCTTATCTTTCAAAGAACTGCCTACATTGCTGATGGTATCCTTGCTGTTGATCAAACAAGTCTCCAATGAAACCATAAAATAGTAACAATCAACATTTACATCGGCACTAGCTTCCAGATCAGAAAAAGGATGTCTCATGCCACATGATAAAATCCAGCACATAAGCTTACTCTACAAACTATAAACAGCTACCAAAACACCTCCTGTTGCTGGCTTTACATAAACAAAATGCTCATGCAGATCCCAAAACCTTTTACTGTGGGACTATTTCAACATTCACATAATTCAGTTTCTCCCCAGATCACTTTCCCTATAACCACTGCAGAGTACTGCACTTAGAAAGACGACTTTTCAGCAAAACAGTGATATTTTTAAATCAGGGGTCTTAAAACATGATGCAAAGCATATACCACAAAAGATAAAATCACATAGATTAAAACTACTCAAGTGATAAATAAGAGACCCACACAAACCAGCTAGCAACTTTCAAGAGTGAAGTTTGAGTAAGAAGTGATGGATCAGCATCATAAGATCCAAAAAAGAACACTGACCCCAAATCATACAAAGCTTTTAGTGCTTTCTAAAGTTATATGTCTGAGCATGTCTTTTAAGTTTCAACAGCGCAAGCATTTAAAACTCTTTGGGGCTTAAGTCCAGTGTTGCAATATCCAGCTTCTGAAGGTTTAAAACAACTCGCAAACATAACTGGCTACAGGAGAGATGTCATTTCTTTTGAGAAAGAGCTTTTGCCAATTTTTTTCTTTGCCCAAAATTTGCTAGTTTAGATTAAAAACATTAATAAAACGAACCTCATCTTCTCTTAAAAAAATTTTTTACTTAAAGTGCTATGATAACAGTAACAAACATGACTTTGAGGTACCAGATTCACAGAAACAATCATTCAAAAGAACAGGAACATTCTGCATTTCTTTCCAAGCTTAGTAATAGCTCTTAGGGAGCACAGCATGAAAGAAACAGTAGCACTAAAGGAAAACAGTGGAGTTACACTGAAACACAAACATACAAAATTCCCTCTTTTTAACAGGCTCAGAAGCAACAGTAATCACTGGTAAGGAAGAGATTTACAAAATTATTGCCATTATACCACGGATAATTAAGCAGCTTCAAACTACGAGATAAAGTAGTATGATGCCATTAAATCCAGAGACAATAAAAAGTAATTAAAAAATATATGTATATCTTCCATCAAGCAAAAGAACCACACACTTTTAAATTACAATGGCTGATTACAGAGTGTTGTGATCTAAAGAAGCAGGAAAAAAACCACATTTGCTTCTATCACAGTATGAGTGAGGATGTAAGACTTTGGGGTTGTTGTGGGAAACAATGGGTATGTTTTTAACACTACATTTGACATCTTGTCTAACTTTAAGGGGGGAAAAAATGCCAACAACAAAGAACCAATTAAGAACACAATCATATTTTACACACAGGTAAAACATGGTTAATATATTTACAGTTATTTTCCTTTTTGTTACTATTTCTTATTTTCTGGGATGTTAAGATGTCTTGACATGCTTCAAGGCCTACTCCTTTTAGATGATAAAGGGTGCAGAAATTCCCTCAAAACATTTCACTGAGATGGGCATATCATTAACAAATACTTAAACCACTAATAAAAAAAGTCTCATAGCAACTCTTTTAGGCAATTATTCAAATTCCTTGCTAACAAATTTTTTACAAAAATAATCCAAAAATCTAAATGCTCAGAGAAAATAGCTTCACAGATTTCAACTTTTTGCCACCTGAGACATCAAATAAATGTAAGAAGATTTAAATATTCCTAAACTAACATATCAGGGATGTGTTCATTTTTAATCAAAAAAGCAATTCCATTTTCAACTGTTTCACCATCTGGTCACAACTTACAAAGTTTAGTCACTGAAGCCTCAGTATAACATGTATGTTGAAGGAAAGTGTGTTCACTGAATGCACACAACAGGCAGCATAGCTGCTTGTACTGGGGAGGTATTAAATTTGGATTAAATGGCTTTTATTGGTCTAATTTTCCATTGCTATTTCCCTTCTTCATGTGCATCCAAGTTATATTACTCTTCCTTGAGCCAAATTAGACAGATGTAGAAGAGGTCTGGACAAGCCAAGTGAAATGACTTGTCGGGAAACAAAACCAATGTTTAGTTCATGCTGAACCTAGCTTAGGCTTAGCAATGTCATATTCAATGACTTCCCATTAGTTGTTTTTTAGAGAAAAAAGTTAAATATATTGATCTACTACTCAAAAGGAATTCTCTAGAACACTTTAGTTTCCTGTAACCAATGATTTTTAAGTTTGTTAAAAACATATTTGAGAGAATCACATGTCATATAAAATGGTAGTTTCTTCCAAACTTGTTCCCAACTTTTAGCAACAAGGCATCATCTTAACTGGAGAACTCTTACTTACAACTTAGTCTTAATCCTGCAACAACTCTGCACTGATCAAGCCCTAAGCCATCAGTGGGTTCCCACTAGGGTTAACAACACAATCTTGCTGCAAGAACAAAAGCCTCTGTTTCTCTGCAACATTTGATTTCCAGTCCACTATTTAACACCTCTCAACATACTTTGGCTTACATATGCAAAACAGAGAGGGGAAAATTAGAGAGTAATTTTACAGGTAATTAACATCACTGCATATTTTGACATCACAGTATTAAACGCTTGTGGTTTACTTTCCTCCTCCTATACTACTATTGGTTTTTACTAGGTATGATGTGGTTTAGCTTTTAAATTATTAGTATTATTGCAAAGCCCTGAACAGTTTCCATGTGCTGAAAAACACTGTCATTGTTTTCTTCAACAAAGAAACCAGTTTTGCCTTCAGGTTCTCAAAGCCATACACAATTCTGGCAATAATCAGATTTTGGATATATTTGGAAGTTTGACATTCATTTTTACATCAGAAAGTATTCTCCTGCTGCGTAAGGGAACAGAATTTCACTAAAATAGCATTTCTAACCCTTTCATTTGCCTAACAACAACAAAAATAATGCACTGCAGCTCTCGTAACTAGAGAAGCTATTATCTATTTGTTAAACAGGCAATTTTTACAGTGATACTGCAAGTCACCTCAGCATATATTGCTCTGCTGGATGGAAGAGTTCTCAGGAGAGTGGCAAAAGAAAATACTGGGAAAGACCACATAGGATAAGCAGACTAAAGAAGACAACAAGGATGATTCTTCTATGTCTCAAAAATAACAAGCTGGTCCAAAAGGTGAAGTTGTCTGTGGTGTTGAGCACCACTAAAATAGGAGACAACTGCCATAACACAGACTTCAAAGCTATATCCTTTTACACGTTAAGACATGGACACGTGAAGGAGAAGGGGAAGAGTAAAGAAAAGAGACACTACAAGTGTATGTAACATAGAGTAATGTGAGGCCAATATGAAAAATGAAAGTTCTGAATAAAGAAGGTGTTATCACTCTGTCTTCTCAGCCTGGATCACTTGTAAAATGACCCTATATACTTCAGGATTTACAGAACAACACCTAAGAGCAGGCGCCCAACACCTTCCATGTTCAGCACGGGGACAGCACAAACCTTTGGTAAGGACATGGAATACCACGTCCCGGGCAGCCACCGCAAAGCTCCGCGACAGCATGAGTCTAACCCCGACAGCTCCTCTCCTCTCCCAGCAGTCCTAACACACCTTTTCGAAAGGAGTAACTCGGGGCTGCGGCTAAAAGGTACCATTCACGAGAGGACTGCTACCACATGCCCCTTTCACCCTACGAATAGAACCGTATTCGGTCTCTTCGGCGCGTTTCCCAAGCCCAGCAATCTCCCACTGCAGTTAGCCGGGGCCTGGGAGACCGCAGGACACCACCGCTCCCCTGACCGCTCTGCGAGGGGCCTCAGAGCGCCGCTCCCCACCGCCCGGCGGGGGCTGACCCGACAAAGGCGGCTAAAGAGAAGCCAGAAGGCTCGGTGCGTGCGGAGGATCACGGGCCCTCCGGAGCTATCGCCGCGGCCCCGCCTCAACTCACACGACAGTGTTACGGGCAGAGGGGGACGCCGCGGCGGGAACGGGGCCGGGAAAGGGGGGGCGGGAGGAGGGGCGGAGATGGCGGGCGGACAACAGCCGCGGCCGCCTCACGGCACTTCTCCTTCGGGACTGCCATCGGCCCCGCCCCTCCCGCCGCATCTCCTCCCGCAACAACAACCCGGGCCCGCCCTGCGCCAGCGGCCGCCGCCCTGCGACCGGCTGCGGGACGGCGGCGGCGCTCGCCGCGCCCCTCCCGGGAGGGACCCGGACGGACACCCAGACACACACCCCCCGACTGGGCGCCGCCTTCGCCTCCTCCCCCCGCCGGCGCTGCTCCTTGACAGTTGGCGGCTGGGCGGGCGCCGCGGGAATGCGAAGTGCGTGCGGCCGGTAACGGTCACCTCCGCGGCTAAGGCGAGAGGGGCACCGCCCGCCCGCGCCCCCTGTCCCGGACTCACTGCGGAGGTTGTGGATGAGCTCGGAGTGGCTGGCGCCTCCCGACTTCCAGGCCATCGCCAGACACACTCTGCGGAGCAGGTACAGAGCCGCCTTCAGCGCTGCGACTGCGCACAGCAGCTTCCCCAGGAAGGACACAACCTCCAGCGCCGATACAGGCGCCGCCTCTTCGCCGCCGCCGCCTCCTCCTCCCCCCCCTCCGGCCGCCGCCGCGCGCCCGTCGAGGGGAGGGGCGACGCGCCCACCGCCCCGCGCGCCCGACATTCTCCGACCGCCAGCTGCTGCTGCTGCCGCCGCTCCACCGACCCGTGCTGTCTCCCGCGCATGCGCGCCCATGGGCCCGGGGGCGCGCGTGGGGATTTACCCGCGCGCGGGGATGGGGGCTGCTCCTCTCTTGCCTAGCCGATGTTTGGAGGCCGCGGGTGAAGGGGGCGTCGTCGAGCCGCCTCCCCGTTGCTCTAGGAGCCTGCGGTGGGGAACCGGCCTTCTTTCCTAACCCGCGGTTGCAGTACCGGCCAAAGCACTCGATAACACATAAGCGCCCTTACCGCCGCAGCGGGTCGCGGCTACTCGCACTGTACCGGAGGTGCGGAGAGACCGCCGGACGCGCCCAAAGAGGCGGAGCACACAGGTGGCCCGAGTCCTGAAGTCGGTAGCGCCCTCCCGCCCGGGGCCCGAGCACCCCACCCCGTCCCTCCCCTCCCCTCCCCACAGCTGCAGCCTGTGGTGCCAGTCGCGTGGGCTCAGCGGCTGCTTCTGGTTCGCGGGTTTGGTTGCAGGGTCCCCAGCGCGGGTCCCGCACTGAGGGCAAGAGCTCAGCCCTGCCTTCGCCCTAGAAGCGGCGGGGCTGAGGTCCAGGACGAGTCTGTAGGCAGAAGTCTGCGAGCTTAGGAGCTCCGTTAATGAGCGAGCTGGAGAAACAGCATATCGGCACTACCGAACACACTACGCCCCCTACGATTTTGGCCGCTCTTATGAAGAGAGCCAGCAGACGCCGCGTACTGAAGAAACGAGGCAGCGGGCCATAAACACTGAACCACTGGTCACAGCGGCGCCGCCAAGACCCCCAAAACAGCTCAGCGCGCGCCCTACCGTTCTTGAGACGGAGCCAATTATTGCCTTCCGGCGGCGCGGTACTTGTACGGGGCGCGCCTATTTGCCGAGGCCAACCCACGAGAGACAGGCCTACGTGTTGGAAGCTGCCATTGGTCAGCTGGCGCGGGAGCTTCCCCCGCGGCGACAACAGCAGTGGAGGGCTGCCAGGGTAAGGAAATGTGACTGAACACTTGGGAAACAACCCAAAAAATGGGGAGGTATGGAGGGTTGTGAGACTTGGCACCTGCGCATGTGGCTAAATGCGACCAGAGCGTCTGCTAGTGTGAGGCTGTGTTAGGACAAAATTACAAGATTCCTTTTGAAAGGTGTCTAGGTGACACAATCAGTATCTCAGAACTTAATAAATGCCAAACTGATATTTCCGATGTCGCCTTTATTCTGTCCCAGCGGAGACACACGATGAAGTAGCAATCTTTAGGGGAAAAGAAGCACCTCCAGTTCCACCCTTAGCTTCATCCAAAAACCATAGAATTCCCTTCCTACAGTCGAGAGGTATTTCTAGGTACTCTTAAACTCCTTAATGATTAATTTTGCCGCCAATATTAATTTTCCACCTGTTTATGTGCTTCTTTTATTTTTAGGAGAAAACAAATTCCACTATTGCAGGCAGTTTCTGGGAACCCACTGTCAGTGCCGTGACTCTTGCATTTGTGCCCCCTTCTGGTCTCTGTGAAGGAGCTTCCACACGCCCGGCACTCCAATTTCAAAGCACTCCCTCTCGTAAACAGGCACAACAGCACCGGTATGTCATCTCCTTGATACCAGACAGCATGGTTTTCAGTTCTTTGCTTTTGAAACATGGGAACAGTCACACATAACCACGAATAGGTAGGCCCTATCAAAAGTATATTATATAAACATTAAAGAAAATAAGGTATCATACAGCAGACACAGTTTCAAATATTGTATTGTTTCTTAAAAGTATTCCTGATACAAGGACACACACAGCCCAACATACCACAGATAACATTGTCTTCTGTGCAAGAAACCGTCCTGGGAGGGATGAGCCCGTTCCAGCTCCACACAACACATACTCCATCCTATCATTGCTGGTTCAGGTGAAGAAAATGAGATGAAGATGGGAAACCTTCTCTTCTGGCTAGCAGTCAGTCCAGGGCAAATTTGGCAGCTGCTGAATGCACACACCAGGTCCCATCATAGACTTCTCAGACCTTTCCCATCTGGTTCTTTTAATCCTGGAGACAGACTCATTGTTTCATTCTGTATTCTCCATCAACTTACCCTAAGCATGATCTGGCAACTGCTCTGCAGTTCGTGAGAGACTCCCAGTCTGCCCCAGAACATAAAAGATCTCCCTGTTACATCCAGTGGGCTGGGAAGGAAAGAAAGAAAGAAGCCATGGACTTAGAGGAATTCCAAAAGGGCAGCAAGTACAGAGAACAGATAGACATTGCAAAAATACACACATAAAAATACTTCTGTTTTAAATGCTAAAGACATTGTCTGTTGTCAGATGCAATTAAACTCCATTGCTGTCACATAGAAAGGTTGTTGGCAACAAACTGGCTGGCCCATGTTAAAAGCATTCCAGGGATACTTATCCTCTTGGAAGACCAGAAACATAAGAGAAACCATTTACACTTACCAGAACCAGCTTAAATTAGGGTCAAGCTTGACAGAGCATGGAGAAAGAGCTCACCTTTATCTCATAGGAGCTTACAGACTTGCCCAGGCACTTTCGGACTGAATGTACCTATTGGCCATCTCTTGGCTACATTCTTGGCATGACTATTCAGAGAATGACAAGCAGGTAAGTGTGAGCCTTCCTAAACAATATCTGCGGTGTCTTGGATGGATACCAGGCATGTGTGATGGAAACAGCATTTGGCTCTGCAGGTTTCCAGGAGCTTCAAGACAAGCCAAGTTGCCTTAAAGGGGCCCAAGAACCTAATATGCACCAACAGCAGCAGGATGCACCCATTTGTATAGTAAACAAACATGTTAGAGCTCTTTCTGCTCTATAACCATTTTTTAGACTTATTAAGAGCATACACATTAAGATAAAAGGAACACAGACATTCTACACTGCAGTAAACAACAAATAAAAATTAAAAAAAAATGTTTTCTAGCTATCAGCATTCCCAGGGAACCTCTCCATCTGCTCTGACACTCAGCATTTCTGGATCCTCTTCCTCCTCACTTGTCCAAACCAGTGTAAGCACTTTGGTCCCTGGATGCCCACTGTCAGTTGCAGGCACCTCCATCTTCCCCATGTCCAGCCGCGTCCCTAGACTCTCCAGGCAGCTGGTGCATGAACATTAAGGAAGAGGCACAGGAATGCCAGCCAACCAGAGCGAGCCATCACTTGATCATTCTGACATGGAGATCCCACTAGTAAGCACAACAGATCTCTATTTTTCCACACGGTCACCCACATCTCCATCCCTTAGCTGTACTTAGAGTTTTCTATAAACCCCTCTGTGCAACTGTTTCATCCCTTCCTTTCTACCTCATGAACCCATTAGATTTTTTAAACTCTTTGAATTTAAAAAGCATATGAAAAGTTGATTATCACTGTCCAATCCCATCTTCTACATATGCATACCACAAGCAGAAATTTCCCTGTGAAATGTTACTGCTGAACATTTCCACAGTTATGACCCAAACCCCACACTAACTGGCTTCTACAACTATACTCATTCGTCTCCCTGCCTCCGCTCTTGTTTTTAACTTAAGCACTCTCCTTCATCTCTTTTACTGTAGCCTCAAGCCAGTTTGGCGTGTACCTTCATTTTGTATTTCCATTTCAGAAGTTTACATTATTTTGAACTCAGCATCCCTCTTTTCCCAACCATGCACTCAAAGAGGAGATTAGAAGGATGCTGGCACATCAATGACATTCCCTGTTAGGGAGCAGCAGGACTGGGACACCTCTGGGAGTGAAAGTAAGCCTGGAGCCAGGGATGACACCACCACACAGCAGGACACCTTCTCATGGTGTCCAAGCAAAGCAAGCAGAGCAGGGTTGGAGACAGTAATGCCATCAAGCAAAAGCAAAGTGAAAAGTCAGGCCCCAAGACAAGCCAGTCACCAAACCAAGGACATGACTGGGCACAGGCCATCCTACAACACAGCTCAGGCCAGTAGAGGCTTCCCCAGCCCAGGTGAGAGCCCCGAGTGATGGCAAATAAGGTTTATGAATCTGCTCAGGGCAGGGCTCTGGCACTCTCTTCTGTCTGCTCTGCAGTACCCTGCATAGTGACTGCACTTTTTCAGGAGATCAAACTGGGCACAACTCCAGGATTTATGACCAGCAGTAAATATTATTTGGCATCTTTAAACAACTTTCTTAAAATACTGCTGAATTATAATTAGAGGAAAACAGATTATAAGCAAATAGAGTTCAGAATTAGCTTTATCCTGCCCTAGTACATATGCTGATCTAGTAAGTGCCTTCATTCCCAGGCCCCCTAACCTCTGGCACAGAGACAGGCATGCTTTCCGTTTTCTTCCCTTTTACTCACACACTTAGTTTTAGCCATATTTAAAGATGAAGCATAGATGCTCCTTGTTTTCTTGGCTGGTATGTCTGGACCAGTGCTCAGAGCTTTGTCTAGACTTCAGATCCTTTTTGACAGCCCAGAAATATTTGATGAGGCATACTTTCTCCCCGTGTTTCTTTTTTCCTTGTGTTTATTTAAATCTGCTGTTACCCTGAAACACAGTATACATCTTTCCTAGTGATCAAACACAGAGAATATATTTAAAGGTTTACAGAGCAGCCCTAAATCCATCACAGCACTCACTTCCATCACATAATATGCTGCCAACATTTTCTTTAAAAAAACATGCAAGACAGAGAAGAAAATTTGTGACTTTACCTCTTGATGAAAATAAGCCTCTATGTTCAAACTACTGCCCTTAACACTTCCCAAATGCTTTTTTAAGCAATCCTGAACAAAGAAAGAAACAATCCAAGAATAAAAGACAAAAAATACACACAGAAATCACAATGTGACCAACAAAAATATTTGCCCAATAAAACTTCTTGATAATCCCGAAGTGTTATCTCTTCCACTTTTAGCTGCCTGGTCTGTAGCTGTATTCTGAGGCTGCCTACTGACCTTTCTCACAAGTCTTAGGAGAATTAGCTGAAAATACCTTTGGAGTTGACAGTGACTTGCAGGATTGCTGTTAGCAGCTTAATACTGGGTGCCAGAGGTATTTGCTACTGTACAATGATAATGCCACTGCAGCATGCAACAAAGCTGTTTCGAGGCTTGCAGTGTGACAGACAACAACAGCATCCAGCTTTTTTAATATGTTCAGTCTTGGATTCTGCTGTACATAATTATAAAAAATAAGATGCTCCTCACAACTGAAGTTGAAATGGTATCCTTTCAAGAATATAAAATATATACATATAAAAAACAAGCATATGAAGTATCACTGATTTAGTATCACATCTGAAGGATTACAAAACAGCATAGCAGACTTGACGAGGAACTCAAGAATGCTGTACAGAAAAAAAGTCTGACAGATGTCTTTAGCAGGCAGACTGCAGTAACACAGGTGAAAGTTTGACCAAGCCACTGCTACTAATGCTGGTAAGTCCATCACAGAGGGCCTCAGAGTGCTGGCAGCAACAGCTCTGGAAAAAACTTGCAGCAGCAAATCAGGTTGTAAAAGTAGGAAGGTGCTTGTGAGAAAGTCCCTTGCTGCACTGCTGTGACTGGACAGATAGTCTTATCCTCAGAAACGACAACAGGACTGACAGCTATGTCAGCCTTTAGCTCTGAACTAAAACCTCTGAACTTTTTATCACACGGTTGTTTATTGAGACAGTGAAATACAGTGAAAGAAGCACCTGTGTGCTCGTTTGATTTAATGTGCTGAGACAAAAGTTATTCGATTTCTGTACAGATATGAATCTGACAGAGAGAGGAGAGTATCACTCAGATACTTAAAAGCGAATCTAGACCAGGGATTATTAGTTGGAGTAAAAGTCACTGATTTTGAAAAAAAAATAAATTTGGTAACCTTGCAAAGATGATACATACGTGTAACATTCCGGGGGCGGGAGGGAAGAATGGTGGCGAAGGGCGAGAATGAAAACAGCACAGCTCAAGAGGCAAGTAAAGTACACTGGCAAATTCACCTCTTTCTTTAATTCTTCTTCTCCTGGACCCGATGCTGCAAATAACGCCTGCGTGATACGCGCTGGTTCAGCGCCTGTTTGTCCGTGGTGGCGAAACCCGACTTCCTAGCGGCAAGGCTGGGCAGGAATCCCCTGCTGCGGTCCCCGCACCGCTCCCTGCAGGGCGTCGCGCAGTTACCACATGACGAGAACACAGCCACGGCTTCCTTCGGATGCCGGTTAGCAAACGGCCGGGGAAAACCACACCGCCGCCCGTTCGTCTCGGTAAAAGCCAACAGCTGCCGCCCAACGGCTGCTACATACAGCAGGGCTGGGCGGGTTACCGCCCCACTTCCCCGTCTTGTCCAGCCCGACTGCTCGGGCGCGCTCACCGCTGCGCCCCAAGACTGTCCCTCCGCGCTCGCCGTCGCGCCGCAGCCAATCAGCAGGCGTGCCGCGGGGCGGGAGGTAGCGGCGGGAGCGCGGTGGGGTCGGCCATGGAGGATGTGTGTGCCAAGTTCGTATCGCAGAAGATCAGCAAGACGCGCTGGCGACCTTTGCCCGCTGCCGCTCTCCAGCCCCCCGATCTCTTTGCCACCGGCTCCTGGGACAACGAGGTAGCGGGCCGGGGTAGAGACGGGCCTGGGGGCGCTCCGCGTCCTTCCCGTCAGGGCGTGGGACTGGCGACGGCACTTCTTGTCCCCTCAGCCTCCCGGCTTCTTTTGAGAGAGTGGGGTCGGTGTTTGCCGTGAGCGCCATCCGGCGCGGCGTTACTCTGAGTGCACTTTGCTCGCGTTCATAGGGAAGCCGGGGGTTGCTCGGTGCTCGCCAGGGTTATCCCGCCGGGTGAGCCCTTCCCCTTCGGCTGGCAGAGGCTTCCTGGGGAGCGATGTGCGGCCTGCAGCTATTGCTTTTCCTGGCTGTAACGAGAAGTCCGTGACATCAAGACTAGTTTATTGTTAGATACTTTGGAGTCAAACTGATGTTGTTCTTTCCGCACAGGATAACAGGATCTCCATTTGGTCTGTTGGAGATCTTGGAAATGTGGGACTAAGTGGTGACTATCAAGCAGAACCTCAGCTGCTGTGTGACATCAGACACAACGGCGATGTTATGGATATGCAGGTAGAGTAGCTGTGTTGAACAGATACGTATTTTTTTAAGGGCTTGTCACTTAGGAGAAATGGATAGTGAGCTGTCAAAATGCAGAGATTAACAACAAAAAAAAAAGGCCAAAACTAAGCTGTAAGAGTTTGTGGATTTGGTTTGGGTTTTTTGTTGTTTTTGTTTGTTGTTTTGTTTTGTTTTGTTTTTTACTATACCTACCAATATTTTAGGTTACTTTAAAATCAAAATTATAATCTTGGTATTGCCATTGGCTAATAGGACATTGATTATCTCCCTTTAGTTTTTGGATCAAGAGAGAATTGTGGTTGCCTCATCAACAGGAGCTGTAACTGTATTCCGTCATCATCAAAGTAACCAGGTAAGCAACTTGTAGTGTCTTTAAGCTGCTATTCACTGTAATACAGGACGCTGAAACTACTAGACAAAAAACATCTGCATACCAAAATCAGTCTTTTAAAGTCTGTTAGAAAAAGCTTTGGCTTTGTACATATAAGGAGAAAAGCATGTTCTGCATTACTACATAAATTAGATTCCAGACCCAGCTAGACTAGGATGTCTGTTGTTATATATTTGTAACCAGATAGTCCATTCACTGGAAACATACTTTAAGACTTTAGATTGTCCTGGGGAATGGGTATTTATGGACTTACATCTGCATTTTTTTAAAATGCAATTAAAAATACTATTATTTTTATGTATTTTTTTTACCTGCATTATTAGAGTTTTTGCATTCTTCAACTAAATTACTTATGTTGTATTTCGTCTCATGAGTGTCAGTGAGGGAAGATACGTAAACCCTGTAGTCTTTTGCCTTGATTATAAATCACTGAAAATAAATGCACAATTACTTTTAAATTTATTTATAATGACACAATAAAGACTAGTGATGTGGTACTTACAATAAACTAAATTCCTTGCAGTCAGAATCTATGTCTGACCTTATATTTCATAAAGGCCTCAGCTCTTTCCCTGTTGGCATGGGGAAAGATTGAAGGGATAATTCTAGTGAAAGATATTTCACAGTTCATAAACAGATTGTGTTCTTTCTGATTTCTAGCTCCTGTGAAAAAGGTGGTTCAGAGAAGAAATAATCAGTGTTTTATCAAAGCGTTGTGTGCTCAGAAGTTTAGGAAAAATTTTAGATCTCTGATTCATATATGTACAGGAGATTCTCATTCCTGTGAGGTGGTGTGGCTTTTCTGGAGCTTATTTCTGGTTTGCTGAGTATTCATGATAGATTAAAGCTTCCAGATAATTATTTAACAGCAGAGTTTTTGATCTGGTTACTACTTAGACTTTATCTGTCAACCGGCGGTGGGAGAAAGCCCATTATCATGTGGATCAAGAAACATCTTGTGGTGGAGCCGCATGTACTGGAGTCATCTGCAACAACCCAGAAATTGTCACTGTTGGAGAAGATGGTAGAATAAATCTCTTCAGAGCTGACCAAAAGGATGCAGTAAGAACTATAGGTATGTCAAATAACTGTTCAAATGTGTTTAATTTGAAGTGGCTTGTTTGTTTTGTTGTGGGTTTTTTTAGCTTCTCAAATGATAATAAAACAAAAGTCAGTTGAGAATTGAATTAAATATTGCGAGTTGAGTGGATTTTGCACCAGATTATTCCTGTATTTCTGCAGACTTGTGTATTTCAAATGTATTTCTACATTCATGCAGGTAATTCAAGTCAGTGTTTTAACTTGGAGAAGTTTCAAGGCTAACATTTTCCGTAGGCTTCCGTTTCATCTAGAACTGTTAAATGCTATGACAGTACACATGAAATATGGCTAAATTTCAAGAAGTATTGTGTCAAAGTCCTTCATAACTGGAGGTCAGTGAAATAGGTATTTCAATTTGCTGTTTGTACTAAGATTAACCCTCATGGTGTCCATATACAAAACCGTCTATTTCTCTGTGTTTAAAAGAACACCAAGAACCAAAAACCACTGTCTGTATGCTGTTCTTTTGGCCAGATACCATGGCTTGCATTTCTCCTGTAGTGAAAAAGCTCCATATATCCTAAATTATTAGATTATGTGGTAGAGTAAGATGTTTGTGAAAGGTGTCAAAACTTGGTTATTCCCAAGTGTTCCATCATACTAGCCTCATGGAAATAGAATACAAGCTTGTAGCATCTGTTAGAAATGAAACTTTAAAGCAGAAATAAATTAAAGGAAGTTAACACTATGTTGGAGTGACACTGAAAGTTCAGTTTGACCCAGCACTTGAATTTCTCCTTAAGCAAAATCTTTCCTGCAACAGATGAAGGAATTTACACACTGATAAGCCAATTAAGGAAGGAAGAGCCCTAGGATTTCTAGAGGAGGTCCTTGTGTGTGCATGGCTGTATATGCACACACAAGGTAAATCCTATTAATTGCATACAGCCTTTTACTGAAGCTCCTTGAGAATTCCTGTAGGAAACCTTTCAATGCTTTTTTATTATTAGCACATGCACACAAAACACAGTAACTTCCCCTTTGAGGGGTGAGAGCATTAACTAGTTTGAAAGGATTATTTTATTTTTAAATTTACTTATATACAGATACTAACACAAGAGTGTTCTGGTACAAGTTTAATAGAGTAGAATGTTTTGCTGACTCGCAGGAAGCAGATGTCCACAAGGAAAATCTATATTCTTCTCTGGGCAATTGCTCATATGCTTATATACAGATTTAATAATGTACAGAATACAAGTGGTTAGTTTTCTTAGTGCTCACTTGGTAGTGCTATGTAAAAATGGTTTGCAGTGGTAGACTGGCAAGTCTAGTGGCAGAGTAAGACTGCATTGAGATTTGGTGGCACATAAACATTTAAGAAATCACATATGAATTAATTGGGAAATGTCATTTTGGAAATGGAAAGGGACATGTTGAAATAGGAATATTCCATAAATATATGAATATTCCATAAATATCATGCCTTTTACCTAGACTTATGCAGAAGGGACAAACTTACTGAATAGAGGTTGTTTTGCAGTAAAAGTTGGAAAGGGGAGAGAGAACATTTTGGAAGATGCTCTCAAGTTTCTTAGGATGAAGTTCTATAGTGTAAGCAGTCCTTTGTACTGGTTCCTGATCCAATGACATCTTACTGTTTCCCAGCTGAGCTGAACTGTCAGCATACTTTTAGATGAAGATGGGTTTAGAGTAATAAAAACTTCATATATTTATCCTCAACTGTAACAGGAAAAAAAATCTCCAAAGCTAGAGATGATATAAAAATCTTTTGGAACCATAAAGATATCTAATTGCTAAATCATGTACTGTTTTTCTGTCACAAAATTTTAAATCTTGTAGAACTTCAGTAGTCTTAACATTTCTCTTTAAAGGTACTTTGCTGGTGTTGTGTTTTTAGGTTTTTCCTTCACGTTGGCTTTCATTTAAGTAGTAGGAAGAAAAGAAAACTCATTTGGCTATCTGTAACCAGGCATCAATGTGTAGCAGAAAATGTTTCTGTATTATGCAGCAAAAAAAAATCACCTGTATTTCCAGTATGAGCTTACACAAAGAATTTTAAAATATTTGAGGTGACTGTAGACTTAACAATGTTACTCCATCATAACCAAGATGAAAACTTTATATGTAGTAACAGAATGAAAATACAAGAAAATTACATGTGTTCTCCCCTAAAGCCTGAAAAGCTTCACCTCGATGCTGTGAAGTGTTTGACATTGTAAATTATTGTGACCAAAAGAAGCAGTGAAGAAGAGGACCTGAAAAAGAGCTCTGTTATTTAGTTATTAAGATTAAATTATTCTCATTAGGCTTTAGGAACAGAGATGGAAAAGGTCCAAAAAAAAATTGGTGAATTACGTGTTTCAGTACGCAACTGCTTAATGTTCTCAGCCAGAGTTCCTGTTTCTTCTGTTTGAAAGAAGCACTGCATTATGAAAAGCTCCATAGCTTGCTGCCAGTCAGGAGATGCAGAACATATAAAGAAAACTCTTAAAAAAACATGGACCTGGCTAAATTGATCCCTCTTCTTAAGAACTGTAGAAAGAAATCTTGTGGATCAAGAAATAGTCCTGTAAGCACCAGAGCTAATTAAATATAGCTTCTTAGAACTTTATCTCAGAAGAGTTTCATATAGGAAGAAAGGGCTCCTTTTTCACTGGGTACCCTTGCAAGCCTTAAAATTCACATCACAGTGGTCTGTCTCTGCCCCTGAAAATGCAGAGTGGTTGTAACTGTGTTTAAGAAGCTCTGCTCTGTTTTCTAAAAAGAGTTATTTTGTCGTTGTAATTAACTGGAGACTAGCATTCCATGGGTTTACCTGAGTGCCTTCCTCATCTCTTGCAGACAATGCAGACAGCAGTACGCTCCATGCAGTGACTTTCCTTCGCACAACGGAGATCTTGACAGTAAATTCAATTGGACAGTTAAAAATCTGGGACCTCAGACAGCAAAGAAATGAACCATCTCAAATATTCTCTTTGTAAGACTTTCTTTGTTTTTCTTTTATATCTTTACTGAGAAACATGCTACGTTATGTAATCTGATATAAATCTTTTCTGATACTTTCTTGACAATGTGTGATAAATAACTGGTTATTTTTTTAAAAGGTTTTTAACTTGTTTGGTATTAAATAACCTAACCAAAAGCAGACTCTGCTTAATGTCTGAATTACTGTTGTGACTGAGTGTTTTATTTAGATGCTCTGTTTTATGATTTAACTCTTGAAGGACTATTGGACCTATGGCTAATTTTTTAAAGAAAATTTTTTTTTAAGGAAAAAACCCCAAACAAACAAAACTTCAACATAGCTCTCAACCCAAAAGTCTTTCTCTTTCCCTAATTAAATATACTTTACATCTGTTTTTCTCCACAGGCCTAATATAAAGTTTCTGGCATTTGAAATGTATTTGAATGATAATTTTGTGCCTTATAAGGTACTGTGAGAAAACAAACTGAGATAGATTCAAGTCCTGTTGTCTGTAGAATTGCTTTTAATAGGCTGTGGTTTAAATACCTGTTTTTAGTAGTGGCTGGTCTCCCTTTGTAACTCTCACAATATGTTGAAACTGTAATTATAACATGAATTTTTGAGTATCCTTCTTCTTATTGTAAGTAAACTTAGAGTATTTTCTGTATGCACGTTCTTCTCACTCCTGTAAAGCTGTCAGATACCACGTAGATGCCTGTATACAATAGAGCACAGAACCTGATGCTCAGCCAATTGTAGCTTCATGTTATTGCCATACTTCTGATTGCCAGTAGATGTCACACAGCTTCAGCCTGTAATGACCAGGTGCTACAGGAATTGAAGCTGCAGTGATCGTCAGCAGTACTAGGAATTAAGGAGAAAATAGAGGTTGAGTAACGAATTCATGTTTTGGGTTGGTTTATAGACATATTTTTTTTTCCATCTCCTTTGCAGGACAGGTGACAGAGTTCCACTGCACTGCGTGGACAGGCATCCCAATCAACAGCATATTGTGGCCACAGGCGGACAGGATGGGATGTTGAGTATATGGGACATCAGGCAGGATACTATGCCAGTGTCTCTGCTTAATGCTCATGAAGCAGAAAGTAAGTATCTGAAATGAAGGGGGGAGGAGGTGGTGGCATTTTAGAAAAGTTTCTAATTCCTGTAAAAAAAAAAAAAGGTGTTGTACCTATGATAGAAAATCATTATGTAGTTGCTACTTGTTATGTTTTAATCTAGTTGGCTTCAGTTTGTTCCTTCTCTCTATGTGAAACTGCTCTTAGCTAAAAGCCAACTATGTAAACTAAAACTAGACTTAGTAATTTATGCTTTTAAATATGTGAAAGGTGTGTGTCAGGAGGATGGGCTCAGGCTCTTCTCAGTGAAGTCCAGTGACAGGACAAGGGGCAATGGCTGTAAGCTGAAGCATAGGAGGTTCCGTGTGAGTACAAGAAAAATTTTTCCCAGTTCAGGTGCCAGAGCACTGGCACAGACTGCCCAGAGAGGCTGTGGAGTCTTATTTGCTGGAGATATTCAAAACCTGTCTGGACGCGCTTCTGTGTGACCTGGTCTAGGGAATCCTGCTGTGGCAGGGGGGTTGGACTAGATGATCTTTCGAGGTCCCTTCCAACTCCTAACGTTCTGTGATTCTGTAAGCAGTTCTTTAATGAGTCATTAGGTGCATTTAATCAGAATGGCTGGGTTCCTAGAAGGGCAGGTATATAAGTAGTCATAGAGATTGATCCTGGGGTATGCAGATATAGTAAAGCAAGAATGCAGTTATTAAGAAACCTGGAAACAGAAGGAAAGACTGAAGATAGCACAGATCCATTTGGTGCCTACACAATGCTGAAACATCTCACTTTCCTGCTAACTTTATGTGAACAAGATGGCAATTCATTTTGTGCTGAAAATTTCCCAACTTAATACCACAATTATATTTAAGGAGTAAAAATATGTCTTGTGATGTTAAGTTTTACTGACTGAAATATCTTCTCCACAGTCATGGTATTTAGACACAAAATAATAATGTGTGCACTGGGAAGGAATGCATGCAGTGCACAGGTTTAAACTTAACAGTAGGGAAGATGGTAGGAGAAAGTATTGAAAATGTCTGAATTCAGATAAGATTTAAACTTTTAATGATTTTCACAGTACTGAAAATGCAACAAAATAGTCTCTTTTGGATGTTGTGTTTTGTTGGGTTTTTTTTCCTTCTCCTAGGGGAGAGGAAACTGCAGTTAATAACTAAGAAGAATGGGGGTTTGGGTCTCCTACCAACACACACTTAGAATGGAAGGTTTTGGTGGGAGCCTGGGTTCTTGTAAGTGCATGTTCACATCATATGAGCAAAACTGCACCAAAGTACTTGATACTTGTTCCGAAGTGGTTCTGTTTTGTTTTTTGGGTTTTTTTAATATTTCCAGTGTGGGAAGTTCACTTCCATCCTTCCAACCCTGACCACTTGTTTACATGTTCTGAAGATGGATCTCTTTGGCACTGGGATACTTCCACAGACATATCTGAAAAACAGTCTTTTCTTCATCAAGGTAAGGATGTTTGAAGTCAACCTACACTGAATTTGTCAGTTGGCGACATAATTAAAGTCAGGGTTCTCACATGACTCCATTAATGAATACAGTCCTAATACAGAAAATTAAAAGTTGGTTTCTTTTCTTAGAAAGAAAGCTCTAATGGGCACATCAGTTAAGGAACAGTACTTAAAAGGCTAATGGTTGCATGAGTTTTTTGTGGTCTGGGTTTTGGTGTTGGTTTTGGTCTGGGTTTTGGTTTGGTATTTTTTTTTAAATCTGCTATACTGTGTCCATTGTGTGGACAAAAGGGGCACATGTAGTATTTCAAAGATAGATCATGTTCACTTAAAAATCATCTGTATATAGAAAGGATACAAAGGCAGCATGAATGACATATTATTATCCGAGACTCTGAGGGAAACAGTCAAAATGTTGTAATACCAAAACAATTGATTAGTTAATAGGATAGTGGAATAAAGGATTTACTATTGAAGGTCATAATTGGAACTTTCAATGAATGAAACAGGATCCCTGTGTATTATGGCAGGATTTTAATTAAAGATATGACTTAATATAAACATTTATTTTCACATTCTAGTCGCAATGTCTCACGTTTCTCCAAATTCTGAGGATAATATAAACAAAATTGAAACTTACTTCCCTCTCTTCCCTCTCTTTTCAGGAGGAAGAAGTACTACCTATTTTTCTCACAATACTACTAATCAGTCTGTAGTAAGTGCTTGGCTAAGCAACGATCCTACCAAAGACCGCATGGAAATCACCAACTTAATTCCAAATCAGACTTTGTCTGTGAATAGTTTAGATGTTTTAGGACCATGCCTGGTATATGGTACTGATGCAGAGGCTATTTACGTGAACAGACAACTTTTTGCATGAAAAAACTCCAGTATCCCTTCTGAAGTACTGATCACCTTCAGCTACTGGGAAATACCAGCTTCATTCTTAATAACTCATTAGTCCGTTATCTGCATGTGAGGGAGAGGGCTACAGCTTGGTCCTGGTACTGGAGAAGAAATGTAAGGTACCTCAGATTCTGCTAACTGTTGTTGGTTACTGATCTCCAGGATGGGCAACTCTTAGTATATGTTGAAACTGTAACTATAACATGAGTTTCTTCTGTGGTGCTTGTTTGCTTTTGGTAAGCAGGAGAGCAGTCAGTAGGGCAAGAGAATTTGCTGTAAACTGGTCTCCATAATAGACATGTGTATACAAAGTGAAGAAAAGGTAAACCTCCATTTGTTTGGGTTTTTTTCCCCTGTAAAGATATTGTTCAAGAATTAATTTTAAGGCCAAATTATGTTCTCTGAAATTCTTTTTATGTCATCGGAGAGAGATGGGTTTTTTAAAGCTAAGCTTTTTATATAGTATGGGGAACATTAACTTTTTATGTTAGCTCATGAGAATTGGAAAACCGTTAAAGCTGTGAAATACTCTATAGGAATCTTAGCATTTTAGTAACATTATTTTGGATTATTTACAGCTTCATTATGGATGCTGCAGGTTAAAACTTGATCTTGGTAACATGCTGGCAACTCTTCAAAGGAAGTGTTTTTTACAATTAAGAGGTCATAACTGACAGATATGTTGCCTATGTTTTCAGGTGTGAGAATAAGACTTTCTAAACTTGAGACATAGTCTTTGTCACAATCAGTTTCACATCTGGTCTGTTGCAATCTTTGAAAAGTTAAATTTTATGATTAGTCTCGTACCTACCCTTTGTTGCAGAAAACCCTTTCTCTTTTTAATAAAACGTTTTGGACAAGAATACTGGTCTGGCTGCTAACTTAGTTTGATTAGATGTACTTTTAGTCATCTTTGCAGGAAAGTATATAACCGTAAGTTATTTGGACGGATCCTGGGGCTACAATCTGAAGGATGGTGGGAAACCTCAGGATTTGGGCAGCAGCAGATTAAGTTATGAGGTTTTACATGGCATTTTCCATCAAAACTGTTTCAGAGTGTACTTTACTTCCACGTCTGCAAGAACAGCCTTTTTGATCCGTTGTGATAAGAATACCTTACCTGATTTGAATGTCTTGTGTTTCTGGCTGGAGGAGATGGATGGTGAGCTGAGGACAGGGCTGTCTTCCCTCCATACAGGAATGTATAGAGTTGCCAAGAGGCTCGTTAAAGAGCCTCTTAAATTTTGCTTCCCACTTTTTTGAAATGCAGCACTCTGCCTGAAAGAAACGGTCGAGATGTGCCTCTAGGTGATAATTGATGATGAGGTTTTCTTTTTGGCGACTGGCATGTTGGTTCATAACGAGTCCTTCATAGCATCATCGTATCATAGTATTGTCCGAGCTGGAAGGGACCCAATAGGATCATCGAGTTCAGCTCTTAAACCCATGAGGACACTTCGTTTAGGCATTAATTGGATCTCGTATGCTCGGGAAATTTCTTACCCCAATTAGAAAAATCAGTATTTATCCATCGAGCTAGGTGCTGCCACGGAGGTAAAAAGCAATGTCCGACACTTGGCACTGGCGGAGGTGGTCTGTTGGTTGCGGTTACCAACCAACAGGCTGGCAGCCTGCCTCCTACCCGAGGCAGGGGGCGGCTGTCTGAGCTCCCTCCCCTCCGGGGCGGGGGCAGACGAAGGACGGCGCGCTCCATCCGGGCCGGGGCTGCGGGGGCGGAGCGCCAGGCACGCGAGGCAGGCCGGGAGCTGCCCATATCCGGGAAGCTCGGCGGCGGCGACACCGAGAAAATGGCGGTGCCGAACTGAGAGGCCCGTGGCGGCGGCAGGCGCTGGCGGAAGGACCGAGGAGCCGCTGCCGGCATCGCGGAGGGCCGTGGCGGTCGTCGCCGCGCGGGTGGGGCCGACTTCCGTGCGCCCACGCCCGGGACGCTGCTGCTTCTGCTGCCCCTATCGCCGCCTTCTCGCCGCAGGTAGGTCTGTTGTGCCGCGGTGGCGAAGGGGCGGCAGTGGCAGGTCTGAGGAGCGGCCGCGGGTTGGTGGGGAGAGGCCAAGGCGCGGCCGGAGCGCGAAGACCGTAACGAGTCCTCTCCGGGACGGCGCAGCGAGAGGTTCTGGGCCCTTTTCGCCACGCCGGCAGCGCTTGGGATGTGGCTGCGGGAGACGGTGCCATCTCCGACTACTCAACTGGAGGTTGCTGTCTCTTACGGCAGCTTATCGTTCGCCGGCGAACGGTTCCTGAGGAGGGGCCGCTTGGGGCCTTGCGCCGCCGCCGGGCGAGAGTTCCTGCTACGCTCGTCCCGCCGGCCTGCGCGGGGAGCACCGCTGCACAGGACTGACCTCGGATCACGGCCTGGGACTGGTTGAGCCACAGAAGCGCAGGTGTCCGATGCCGTGAGAGAGAGGCGGGCGCGACTGTCTTGTGCCCGGCACTCATTGCGGTGCTGAAAACCTCCTCGTTTGGGTGGTCCTTGGAACGCTGGGCCCTACGTGCTGTAGGAATTACCTTGGTACCTGTCTGTGCCAACTTTGGTACTCGGCGGCTGTCCTATTGGTAGCCATAAAGATCAGTCTTAACGTGCGCTTGAAATAACCACTGCTGCTACCGAAGATAATTAAGAATGCATTTGTCCGTAAGAGAAGCTGTGTCCTGTTAAAAGGAGACAGTGGAGGAATGGAAACAAGCAGAGTGAATGCATGGTGTTCCCAGTGTTCAGCTAGCCTCTGATCATTTCCAGCTCAGTCTTCCCTGACCATACCCAGTTATGCTTATTTACTAATTTAAGGGTCCAGTTTTCTCCTCATCCTGTGGAAACTTTTAGCATTGGAAATATATCTTTGGGCAAATTGCTTTACAGCTCAATGACCAGTTATCTGAAGAACAGCTTCTTTTTATTGATTTGAACCAAGCCCCTACTGACTTCATTTCATGTTGCCCAAATTCCTGATTTTTTTTTTCCTAGCAGTAAAGTGTTGAAATGATGTATAAAATAAGTTATTAGAATAGGTACATGAGAGAGGGAACTAAAGTAGGTCAATATGTGGCATTCAGTAATGAATTGGAGATATGAGTATGTTCTAAACTCTTGCAGGTAACAAATGTTACAGATCTATTACAAAGTAGTGTATTTTTCCTTTGAAAAACGTGGAATTCATTGACAGTAGCAGGTAGCCATTCAGTGTTCTCATTCAAATGCCTATTTTTAAGTCTAGTCTTTTATGATTATACTGCAAAAATTGAAGTATTTTTTTTCCTTTAAAGTTTTGACCTGTAGAGGAAATTATTTATCCCCATATTTTAAAAAGAAATTAAAAACTTTTTTCTTTAAGTCTTTTAGGGAAGTGGAGAAGTTCATCAGCTAAAACAGCTGCATTAGCAAACAAATCTATCATGTACGTTTAATGACACAAAACTGCAGGGGGGACTAGGCATCACTTCCCTTGCATACAGTTTGTGTTTGCTGGTTAGAAATAGAAAACTGAGACAGGTTTCATACTGAACAGTTAAAACTTTGTTGCTTTAAAATGTGTGCAAATGTCTGTAAGAGGAGGTGACTTCTGAATTTTGAGGTTTGTGTGTAAAGCAAGGTGAACTGTAGTAATGCTTTCTTGTGCTTCCTTAAACTGGAGGACCAATTTAATTAGGTTTCTGAGCAGTTAAGACTGTAGTTTCGCAAACTCTTCAAAGTGCATTCATGTACCCATAACTGCTGCCAAAAAAACCAACCCACCAAAAAAAGAAGAGAAGTTATTTGGGTACGTTACTTAGCTTGATTCACTCTCTGTGGCCTTACAAACAGTTATGCTGGTTCTAGTAAGTGGTGGGAGATATGTGGATGGGCTGGCTTACACTAGTAAAGCTCTGCTCCTGCTAAAAATTGATGTGAAAGTGCAGCTTTATTTTCCAAGATTGCTTAGTCCATATCCTGTTATGTTGCAGTTGCCAGCAAAATAATAGCTATCAAACACTTATAGCATCCCTTGTCTGAAAGCGCTCGGAGCACTTCAGAAAGAAGTAAAATTCTCTTAGTTTTGCATCTAAAGAAGTTGGAGCACAAACTGGGTTTTAGTTTTGTTTTTTTCGGGGGTGTTTTTGCTAGGTGGAAGACTCTAGTTCTCCCCATTTATGGTTTAAGTGTCCTGTTAATTTTACCTTGATTTCTCTTATGGGTGTTAAGTTTGCTTATTCCAGCTACCTGTGGTGTAACCATAAAGTGAATATTGAAGTACCAGATGAGATTGTGGTAAAATACATAGATGCAAAACAGCTGTGTTCTCCTGAATTCTAAGTCTTTGGAACTTGTTAAAAAGAGTAACTCATGTAACTTGTTCTTTTATTGGTATATGTGTGACATGAGATCAATACCAAGTGTTTTATCTAGATTACTCTGCAGATGGTGAACCAGTCATTACTCCTAATTTTGACTGAATTTGAACAAGTAATCTAGATCACTAAGGTTCTGAGATCTTTAGCCTTGTTGCCCTATGTTTTGGGATGAGTTTCTGCTAGAGTTCTCACTTTTTTGAAGGTAGTGATTCTTTCAAGTGTTATTAGCATTTATCCTTGCACTTGGATATCCAATGTGTGTGTTTTTGAAGCAGGTCTTGTGGAAAGAAAAGGAACATTTATGGCAAAATTAGTAAAGTAGTCTAAATATAGTTACTCTGTTTTCTTTGGAAAAAGTGTTTCTGACAATGTATTTTAATGTGGTTTTAACTATGGCATGTTTTGAAAATTATTTTGAAGGTGCCAAAATTAAATTACGTTTTAATTGTTCTCATGCTGTACTTTCTTCTGAATCTAGATTTTCTAATACTTTGAACAAAACTTCACTGTTACTAACATTCACTTACATGTCTAATGATCTTTTTCTTATTCAGTGAACACTGAAGAATTGTATGTTATCAGACTGCAAGAAAAAGGTTTAATGTAACTATCTAGTTACACTTATTTACAGTTGCAAATCTATCACAGGGCAAAGAAGACTTGTGGGTACAGTTACAGCCCGTAAGATTTAGATAGTTCCATTAGAGAAATTAGGTTATTTCTTAAGTGGTTCTCCAAGGAGAAGGAGATTAAGGGAGCTTCCCTTGTGTTTCTGTTCAGTCCTTATTTATGCATTACTTCAGCCTTTCAGATTTTATTCATACATGGGATAGCATGTGTGTTTAATTCATAGAATTTTTGTGTGTATTAGAGGATTCTTTTTCCCACTAACTTCTTTTATTCTTCCTAAATCACTAAATCATCAATTGGTTTATGACAGTGCAAATACTGTAGAGTGAAACCTGGATGGAGAGAGTGACTTTTATGTAGACCGTAAAATTGAGACACCTGTTTAATTCACATCTAGTATGAGAAGCATTTATCTGCACACTGCTTCTTTAAGAGATAAAAGATGCTTGCAGACATCTGAATCCTCAAAAAATAATCCTTCAGAAAACCAGGAGTGCGCAGTTTTAGCATGTTGAGATGCTGAAACAAGAACGTTTCAGTATTACTCCTGTTAGACATTGCATAGTATACTATACTATTGCGTCACTATAGTAAAAGAACAGTGTGAGCTTTTTCATTCTTGTAGTTACTTATGAGAAGAGATGGTGCTAAAATATAGAATTTCTGCGTTTTGTGCTTTTTGTAACTGATATTCCTCTGTGGAGCAGTATAGACTGCAGAAGTTTTATTTCATTGAACTCTACTAAAAACAGGCAGCTTCTTCAGTGTTTCACTTTGTTGCTATATTCTTCACCATATCTGTTACAATAGTTAATAGTACTAACTAGTGCACAGCACAAATGCAGAGGTTTGGATTCTCTGCAGACACAGGGCTCTTTCCATGATGAGTCAGCGCCTTCAAAATGCAAACGCGCTTTATTTGTTTTTGGCAGAAAGTTCTATTTCCCTTACCAAATGTCACAGCTATGCTCTCAGTGAATTTGATGCTTGAGTTGTTAAATAATTTTACAGTTAAAAAGATTGATTAAATTTTCTTTGTTTTCATTTTCTCCCTGCTCTCATCTTTCCTTATGTAAAATAAATTTTAAAATTTCTTAACTATTGACAGACACTGGTTCAAGGACACTCAAGCTAAGAGAGTGTGACAGCCTTAGAAAACTGAACCCTTTAACAGGTTTAAATGGCAGATGGTGCACGAAATCATAAAGTCATGTGAGATGACCTAAGCAAGCATTTACTTTTTACATATGTGACTGCTAAAGAGTGGATAAAGTCATGGTAATTATATGCTCTCAGTGGTGTACTTTGTACTTCTCATTTTCCTCTGTTTGTGGAGCTTGATGTCAGAATTGTTGGAGAGCTAGGTTATTTGGTCCACATCCTAGCTAACTGGGTTGACACCTTCAGCTATGAAAGTGTTGATGGGCAGAAAGTGGGTGATGAATGGAGACAGCACCCAGCAGAGAGGGAAGGTGAAGAAGCAGTGATGGGGTAGTGCACACAGCAGTTCATATCTACTCTTGAAAGCTTTGTCCTCTAGAGTTCCTCATTACTCTGTCGACATTGCAACTCAGGACTGTTTTGACTTGAGGCACCTAAAATATACTTTTGTTAACAGACTGTTGGAAGCCCAACACAGTTTGTAATTTGAGTAAAGTCTGCCTGGAGAAGTTGCTTAGTGCTGCACTTGAACATTTCACTGACATCAGTGTTACATTGTGAGAATTTTAACTGCTCTGTGTATAATGGGGTTTGGTTTTGTTTTGTTAACAGGATAGCAGTTTTGGGTTGTGGCAGACTCCACTTCCACATGAACTACAGTTTCACAGTGAAGAGCCACTGCTTTTAACAAGTTCTGAAACTATCAGCCAGTCTTCCTTGAGTTTTGGTGTGTGAGAGTCCTTGGTGGAGGCTGCATATATATACATGTTTTCATGAAGAGAAGCGAGAAGCCAGAAGGTTATAGACAAATGAGGCCCAAGACTTTTCCTGCCGGTAATTATACTGGCAGCAGCCAGCAGATGCTACAGGAAATACGAGAGAGCCTCAGAAATCTACCTAAACCCTCAGATGCTGCTAAATCTGATCACAGCATGGGCAAAATGTTATCTGAAGATCCTAGACAAGGCCGAAATCCCCCTAAATTTGTAACATACCATAAAGTTTTGCAGGAGATAAGAAACTCACTTCTGCCTTTTGCAAATGAAACAACCTCAGCTGTCAAAGGAACATCAGAAGTTAATCGACAAATGCTGCAAGACTTACAAGCTGCTGGCTTTGATGAGGTGAGATATTTTCCAGATTTGATGTTTTGCTAACTATAAGCTATTAGTATATGTTGGTGGGAGCCTTGATCATGAAATGTTTGAACAGCATGTAATAAGCAGAATAGTTTCTTCAAAATCTGGTAGGTTCTTAATTAGGACAGTGAAATTAGGACATTAGTGGTAATAATGGGGGTAGAAAAAGGAACAGAAGGATTTAGGGAGGCTTGGCTTTTGGTATGTTTTTTTGTTTTTTCCTTTTTAAAGTATTTTCTGCAGTCCTTACTGTGTTAAGGATAGGTGGTTTTAATTATTTAGATCATTTAAGGTAGAGAGAACCGAATTCTGCAGAACATGGATTTTGTCTGTGATACTCAATGGAATTTTGGACTGTGCTTAATTAAAATACATTGATTAAATATAGCCATTCTAAATTGAAAGACTACTAAATATTTCAGAAATTCATTTCAGTGAGCTTTTTACATCTGTGGCTCACAAACTCAGACTTCATGGAGAAAGAAATTTTTCTGTCTTTACTTTGTGCATATTGTCAGATACAGGTAAAATAACCAGGTATGTGACAAAGCCAGTTGCAGAGTGTCTTCTCTGCAGTATACTCTCAAGGCAAAAATGTCAAGTCTCTTGAAAACCTTGGACATAAATAATTATTCTGTTATTTTCATTATATATACAGAGAACTAAATAATAATTCATTTTTCTTTACTGACTAAACTTACTTTCATTCATACATTTTGTTTTTTTGAAAGCAGTATGATAAGTGGTTTCCAGGAATAAAAAAATAATACATTTATAGTTCCTGTGTTTTTACTAAGATTTGCACATCAAAGTAAATTACACCTGGTTTCATATCTTCTCTGTAAATCTGAGTACAAAAGGAGATTATAAAAAAACCCTAGCAAATGGCTCAGCTTTCCAAGGGAAAACAGCACAGTACCACAAAAGGGATTGCTGCTATAGGAGTGCACTGCTCGTAGTTATGCTGGCTGTCATGCTTTGGTATTTACAGAGTTCTACCTCTACCAAGAGTGAGCTTCTCCAAAGTTATCTGTTGGCTTTTCCTCAAAAATACTGAAGTGTCAGGTGCTGATAGTCGTTTTTAATGTTCCTTTTGCTTCCTCAGGTACACGATCCAGGTTATGTTTTCAGTAGAGAATGGAAGGAATTTTATAATGATAAATGATTTTGTAATAATTTACTCCTCCTCTGTGGTTTGTTGCTGAGGTTTGTTTTTTTTTTCTCTTTGGGTTGGTTAGTTTGTTTTTTTAAAGTAGGTAATTTCTTAGATCCATTTTTTAGAGATTGAACCTGCAGTCATTTTTGCAAACTGAAGAATGGTATGTGGCTGGATAATAAACTAGAAAGGTATCTTAAGTTGGTATTTTTGTTGGATCCTTTGTATCTTGAAGCTCTTTGCTCCTATTCTTTGTTCTTGGATAGAACTGAGAATTCCCAGGATGCTTGTGGTTATATGGACCTTTTTTCAGGCACAATGCCAGTGTAAGCTGTGCCTGCCATGTGTTAACCTGTGGTTGCGTTGCTGCAATAGTCCATGTGCTATTGGCCAGTGAACATCACTAGGGACAAATACAGCTGAAGTAGGATAGCATTTTTTGGGGGGGGGGGTTGTATTTGAGACAGCAAGTAGGCATGAAATGAGAATGTTTTTTGAGCTGGGATTGTTTTGTGGACGGCATCATAGTTGGGGTTTGTTGGCCAGCTGTAACGAGCTGGGTTTTACTGTTTGGTTTGGGGTTTTTTGGGGGGGAGGTGGGTGGGTTTGTTTTGGTTTGTTTTTTTGGTGTTTTCTTTCTCTTTAATACACTGAATGTGACAAATGTTCTGGTTATTCCCACCACCCCTCAAGTAGTAGGCAGTATTCAGGGTTAAAGCTGAACAGATAGATAGATTAGACACATCAATGTCAGATCAACAGATTGACCAATTTTAGGTGTTTGTAGAGCAAATCATATATATATGTATAGTAATTGACTTTTTAAAACAACAACAAAACAAAACAAAAAAACAACAAACAAACCCAACAACCTAAGTAGCTCTCAGGAAATCTCTTTTGCTTATTAGGACTTAAGTTCAGTGCTTATATATTTTGTGTAAGATGATCCTCTTCAAGACATTGAATACTTCATGTCACATAGATGACCAAAGTTTTTGTTCTTAGCTAGAGGGGTGAGAGATCCTTTGGCTCTTATTGATGTCCTCTGGTTAGTGGAGAGGGAGCTAAATTTCATCTCTCAAAATATTGCTGGTTCTGTACTTTGAGATTCTGTGTATGTTTATGGCTTCATGATGTGAACTTGTAGGTGTAGGATTATATATTGTAGAATTACTTGGCTAAAAAGATGGTAAATTTGGTTTTGAAACTGATTAAGAAGAAAATTAAAGTTGATAGGTAAAAATGTATTGTGGATCCTGTAAAATGATATTCAAATTGGAAATTAAATACTCTGGACTACTCAACCTTCTGTTTGCACAATGATCAAATAGCATACTGGTGCTGAAGATGTAGTTTGCATTAGATCAGGCTTACCTTTCTATAATGGTGGAAGTGTTGCAGGCATAACTTGTTATGTGAAGGAGCTTTGAGATCAAAAGTTGCATCTGCTTTCTCCACCAATGTCAGGTGGTCTCCAAACATTAGGACAACCTTATCTATTTTTGTTTCGTTTTAAAATAATTTTAAAGATTCTTTGTTCACTTAATATAAATATTGCTTGTGAAGGCTGTATGTAATTTTGTATGCTTGTAGTCTTAAAAATGTACACAGGAATGGTGAAAGTGTAAATGTAACACTACTTCGCTTCTGAGCCCCCTTTGATTTCTCATGGATTTTAGAAGAAGGTGAATGCTGTGATATGTAACCTGTTCAGACATCATGTGAGCTGAAATGATTGCTTCAATGTGACAAAGTATGGCCATAACATATCACTAAAGACAGTGTACTTAATTATACGGAGTCATGCTGCGGATTTGTTGAGTCAGCTGCACAAATCCTGTGCAGTATAAGAGAGAGAGCAGTGCCTGACTTCTAAGCATGTCTGAAATTCTGCCTCTGTTGCTTGACCATGATCTCATTTAAGTTAGTGGAAAAACCACTGGTGCATGATACATTTTCCGTTGACAGAGCTGGGATTGGCCATCAGATTAAAACCAGTATTTGAATCTGTAAGAACAGAGCCTAAATATGCCACAAAAAGAATAGAATGTCTGCCAGTTCTTAGGGAGAAACTAATGGTTATTCATCGACAAAAAGTCACACTGAGCTGAAGGAAAATGAGCATAGCACAAAGTTCTGAACTTCACTTTAGGGTATATTTCATGAGATAACTTATGTTGGAAGGGACCTCTGGTCATCATGTAACTAGCTGTTACCTGGGTAGTACATGTAAGGCAAACAAATAGGAAAGTGACACCATTTATATCAAACAATGGTGCTTCAGCAAGTTAACTTCTTTCTCAAGATCCAGAGCTTATTAGTGTTTTGGAGGATCTGTTGTGGAATGTTTTAAATTGATTGAAAGAAATCATTTGTGTATTTTGTTAAAATTACTGGAGGATATTTGGCTAAATAACTATGAGGTTCGGTACTTTTGCCATTTTCTTGTAATTTATTTTTTGACTCTAATCCTTTTCTTTAGGATATGGTTATACAAGCTCTTAGACAAACTAACAACCGTAGTATAGAAGCTGCCATTGAATTTATTAGTAAAATGAGCTACCAGGACCCTCGTCGGGAACAAATGGTTGCAGCAGCAGCAAGACCTGTAAATGCAGGTATGAAAGCACCAGGTAGGTGTATCCATGGTGACTCAGCACTTCACTGAGTGTATCCTTGTAGGTTGAAAACATGACATGGCAAATTCATGCCATATGTGCTCACAGTGGAGCAGAGGAGATGTTGAGATACAGTTTTTTGCTTTTAAAAATAGCATATAAAGTATATCCTGTCATTCTTTTGAAAGGTGCATTTGACATGAATTTCTTAAACATTTCTTTTTGTAACTGTGTGCTTCTAATGTTGTATGTAAGTATTTTACACAAGGAATGGCATTCAGATTTAATTATAGTAATTATAGCACTGTATTCTGTCTTTGTTTTTTTTGTCTTTTTACACATTCTTCTGCACAGAAGCACTATGTATGTGTACTTTTGTGTATATATATAATTTGTGTGTGTATGTATTTCTATATTGTATGGCTACAGTTTTTGTATTTTAGGACATCCTGTTTCAAGATCCCTCTGTCTACTTAATTTTCTGCTTGATTCCAAATTTTTTGTATGTTTTTTAAGGCAGACTTCATGTTTTTATAAATGTTAGGGGACAGACTATTGCTTCATTTTGCTGCTTACTATTGTCCACAATACGTGCAAGCACGTTTTTAATACATCTTCTTGGGTTTATTTTTTGGCAGTACACCCCTAAATAAAATGTAACTTTTAAATGCAGCAGAAATACTGAACTTCTGTTTGACTAAAGTTGTGCCAAGCTACTAGCTCAGTGAAATTGCATTTTAAGTCTGCCATGTAAATATGAGGGGAAGGTAGTAGTCAAGAGTAGCAAAGTACAGCATTATTTTCATTTAGTCTGTGAAGCAAGATTAGTTGGAGCTTGTATGAAGCTGCTAGCTAAATTCCACCCTTTAGCTATGATTTTCATTGTTACTTGCAAAGATACAGTAATTAACACATTTTTACTGAAAATAGCGACTTTCAGCAATTAAAATACTGTGTTTACAAGTAGTGCAGTAATACCGTTGTAAAAACACAATAAGACTGCATGCACTATCAGTTCCTTGTGTATTGTTTTGTTTATAAGATGCTAAATAACACAAAAAGTAAATATTGTAGAGTTTGGTTCTGTAAGTTTTACTTTCATTGTTTTAATTCTTGCTTGATACAACACGTTTACCCATAAAGACATAGCTTTTAAAATTACTTAAATTTTGCATGCAAGGAATATTCAGAGTTTTGGATGAACTGTGTGCATAAAAAGACGTAAGCAGGCTGTTTGATTTTACAGCATTCAGTTAAATTTTGATTTAAGAACACTTCATTTATTGTGAGTGTTAAATGGAAGGAATAGGAACATGCCTAAACCTATTTTTCCATGCTGTTGCTTTTTTTGCCTTTGTACTGAACATCTCTTCTAAAAGTTCCGTGCATGCATGATGAAGAATGCATAGTATGCCTAATAATTGTGCACATTACCTTTATTTGCCATTAAAAATTGAGTGCATCTGTAATTGAACCAAAATGCATCTGCTTTCTAAAAACTCCGATGCTCTGGTTTCATTATACTTTTTTTTTCCTCTTATTTCATGTTCTGAGTGCATTACCATAGCATTCTGTGTATCACCAGATGGAGAGAAATTTTTCATGTCAAATGCAGTGGATTATGTTATGTCAGAGAATTCCCATCCTATTTCTGTAGTAATTAGTGAAGAATAAAATATTCAGAGCAGTAAATAGAAATAATTTCTAATAAGTGCTGTGTTTTTCTTCTTGTAAAAGCAGGGGCAGTACAGCAATCAGTTAACCGCAAGCAAAGCTGGAAGGGTTCAAAGGAGTCTTTGGTTCCTCAGAGGCATGGCCCTTCCCTGGGAGATGGTGTAGTTTATCGCTCAGAAAGTCCCAGCTCTCAGCCTGATGTAGGAAGGCCATTATCTGGATCTGGCATTGCAGCATTTGCTCAAGCTCATCCTGGCAATGGACAAAGAGTGAATCCCCCACCTCTGCCACAGATAAGGAGTGTCACTCCTCCTCCTCCACCTCCTCGAGGACAGACACCCCCTCCCAGGGGAACTACTCCTCCACCTCCTTCCTGGGAACCAAACTCTCAAACAAAGCGCTACTCTGGAAACATGGAATATGTTATCTCCCGTATTTCTCCAGTGCCACCAGGAGCATGGCAGGATAGCTATCCACCTCCAGCTATGAATCCTTCACCCATAAATTCTTCCACGCAGGGTCAGAGAGGCATGAGCACTGTCCCCATTGGCAGGCAACCGATAATCATGCAGACTTCTGCCAACAGCAAATTCAGTTTTCCCTCAGGAAGAGCTGGAATGCAAAATGGCAGTTGTCAGGCAGAATTCATGGTTCACCAGAATATGGTGCCTGGGAACTCAGTGAGTCGCCAGCCACCCCCATACCCTATGAATCCAACTAATAGGCAAAGTCCCACAGCACTACAGATGCAGGCAGGTGGATCTGCTCCTCCTTCAGCATATGCCAACGGGAATCTTCCTCAGGCAATGATGGTGCCAAATAGAAATAGTCATAACATGGAACTTTATAACACGAATGTAGCTGGAATACCTGCATCCTGGTCTCAGCCTTCCCCTGTTCAACCACAGTCATCACCTGGCAATGGGCATGACCTGCCTGCATGGCAACCTAATGTTCCTGTACGGTCAAATTCTTTCAACAACCATCATGGAAATAGGCAGAGTCATTCTAGCAGTTCTCAGCCTTCAGCTACAACAGTAACAGCTATAACACCAGCTCCCATTCAGCAACCAGTTAAAAGTATGCGTGTGTTAAAACCAGAGCTACAGACTGCCTTAGCGCCCACTCACCCTTCCTGGATGCCACAGCCAGTGCAAACAGTTCAGACCATTCCCTTCTCTGAGAGTCCAGCTACAAATATGGCAGTTATGTCTCCTGTTGCAGAGGCTCCAAATTACCAGGGTCCCCCACCACCTTACCCAAAACATTTGTTACACCAAAATCCCTCTGTCAGTCTGTATGAGACGGGACCTAAGGTCAGCAAGGAAGAACCACCTATTTTATCCAAGGAGGATGAGAATGAAAAGAATTATGAATGTGTTGATTCAGCAGACAAAGAAAAGAAACAAATTACAACATCACCTGTTCCTGTTAGAAAAAACAAGAAAGATGAAGAAAGGAGGGAGTCTCGCATTCAGAGCTATTCCCCTCAAGCCTTTAAATTCTTCATGGAGCAGCATGTGGAGAATATACTCAAGTCACACCAGCAGCGCTTGCATCGAAAGAAGCAACTAGAGAATGAAATGATGCGGGTAAACTCTTCTTTCTTTCTTAAATCTCTGACTAGAACTGTTCCTCTATTAACTTAAGAAATAGGTCTTAATTGTAGAATGTTTAAATAGTACAGGTAAATAGAAGACTGCATTATATAGTGGTATTGAAGTCTATTTGTAGTTTTTGTGTTTGAGATACGGCAAGTTCTTCATTGCTTTGTTTATGTAGTTCTTCTTAGAAATTACTGTTTTAAGTAAGAATTCTGTGATATGTAAATGCAGTTCAATTGGATATGTATGATAAGGCAGCAGAAGAAAAAGCATTGCATGAACTGAGATTTAACTACTTGGCTGATAGTTTTTTGTTATGGGTTCTTTTTAGTCCTGATTTTTTTAGTGAGTGTTTGAGCAATATTTTAGTCATTGTTGATTTTCTTTTTAACTAAACCCTGTAGAAACTAGTGGCACACTGATTAGTGCATTTATTTAGACATCCAAACAGGGATAACTTTTATGCTCTGCAGTTCTTTCCAGTAGCAATAGGGGTCCTTAAGTTCAAATGAAAAAAAAAATCCATATTTAAAAAGTTAGATTTCTTTTTTAGAATGAAAGAGACATGGTACCTTTTGCCTAAGTATTTTAAAGTCCAGGCTGTAAGAATATCTGTTTAAACAAGGGTTAATTAAATGGGATAATAAAAAATCACATCACAAAAAACATGTAAAATCAACTTCTTTGTGCCTACGTTGTCAGTGGTAGATTTCTGGGCTTGCAGTGTTCTGCTAAACCAAATCAAAAGGGTAAAAACTGGAGCTGATGTAAATCTGTCATTTCAAAAGAGAAATAGTGAGAAGTGAAATTAAGATTTGCAAAAATGGAAATTTGAGATATGTTACATATATTTCTTGACAGTCATAGTTGAAAATTTGACATAAGTATGATGTATCTTTTAATTTATTCTATGAATTAATGTGTTTGGCTTATTTGACTTTCTCAGAACTGCTGGTTTTTAAATCCATGTTTCCTTACTTTTTAAAAAATCTTATTGTAAGCTGTAGTGTTGTATAACTGTCTAAATACTAGCAAGATTTCTTCCTGGAATTCTTTCTAGATCTTTGTTCTTAGCCTTCTCTCTTTCCTTTTCACTTCCACTAACAGCTGATTTAAACTGTTAAGGTGTGGGAAGCTTTCCTGAACTCTGTAGCCTCCATCCCTGTGTAGACAAGTAAGATTCTGGAGCAACAGTATTTATTAAGAATAGCATGATCCCTTTTTAGAGGGCTTTGCATGCAATTGTGCATCAAAATTAAGCATGAATTTATTTTGACTATTTTTAAGTACTTAAATGTAAGATTATAATTAATGTCGATTTGCAAACTTCACTTTCCCTTCTTACTGTGTTGTGTTCCATAGTATCACAAGCATAAGCATTACTTATATGAAATTGCTGATACCAATGTTTCTTTATCTTCTTCTTGTGCTTTTAAAAGCACCCTAGTAAATGTCTTTCCTGATAGGAAATGGAATTTATCATATTTAGGCTAGTTTTAAAGCTGAGACATTTAATTACAGGCTGAAGATTGGAAAATAGGGTATTATGCTGCAGCAGGCCTCTTGTTTATCATCAGAGTATAGGACTAGTGACAGGACTAGAGGGAATGGGCTTAAGCTGAGCCAGGGTAGGTTTAGATTAGATGTTAGGAAGAATTTCTTTACTGAAAGAGTGGTTAGATATTGTAATAGGCTGCCCAGGGAGGTGGTGGAGTCACCATCCCTGGAGGTTTTTAAGAAGAGGATAGATGTGTTTCTTCAGGGGATGATTTAGGGGTAAGAGTAGTGTAGGGCTATCGGTTGAACTAGATGATCTTGAGGGTCCTTTCCAACCGTAATGATTCTGTGATTCTGTGGAGGACTCCCACAACAGTGAAGTATATTTTGGCCTTCATGAGAAGGAGAAAGGGAAAATAGCTCATTACTTATTTTCAGGGAGTTTCAGAAGATTAAACAAATATTGATTCTTTTCTCCCCCTTGGTAGGAATTTTGAAAGGAAGAAAAATGCTAGAATGCATCCTTACAGAAATACCAACTTTCACCGGATGCTGTATTTCTGGCATAAGTTACATATTTCTGTGATGTGAGGTTTCTTACAGAATAGAGTGGAGCTGTCTCAAAAATATTTAATTCAGATGTGTGAATATGGCCAAGAATTATGCTAGATGTCTTTACTGCAAAGAGAAACTTAAGACATGATTTAAGGCACAGCAAGATGAGAAGGGAGCAAAATCAAGAGTGAATTGTGTGAAATCACAGAGCAATTCAGGAAGTTCTTGTGTGTGGCATTGACTAGAAGTAATTGGAGGTGTATGGGCATGACCATTTGTGCAGCTGACGAAAGTTGGTTAATTTTGGTAAATGCTGTAGTTGGGAGTTCTAGGAAAAATACAGCAATGCAGAGAGCAGTCAATTTGTGATAAACATTTGTTTTGGTGGATGACATAGGGAAAAGTGAAGATGGGTTTGTGGGGAAGAGAAGGCAAACTGCAGTACTTGGGCTGTTTTTCAGCAAAACTAGAGACCAGGTACTAGAAGGTAAAGCTACAAGGTTTTTGGAGACTATTTTGGAGAATATAATCACTATTGCAGTGATTAATTACTATACGGAGTGTCTCATCCTGGAGTTTTCTTACCTTCTAGAAAACTTCTTTTCCAGTTTTCTAACCAATCAGTGGGGTTCAGCTGGTATGCAAGTAGAGCTGTGCTGAAGCAGAGCTCTGCTGAAGCAGAGCTCATGGTTCAGATGAAACGGTGGCCCACCATTGTCAGAACTTTAACGATCAGGTCTTCAGATGTCTTCATGATATTTTTATTTCTTTAAAAATCCCTTCTGCACTGAAGTGTGCCTTAAGCATGTTCATTCACAGAAAACTTGAGATGTTTCTGTGAAGAAAGACAGTGTCCAGGTATTCCTGCAGTAATGTGAAGAGACAGAGAATTTCTTGGTTTAGAACAGAAAGTTGAACCTTCCCACATCCAGTTTTGAAAATACTCCTACCCAGTCCTAACTACTGCCTGTCTGATGTTGTCAAAAGTCTCAAATTTGATACAAACTCAACCATTTAAATCTTACTGCATTGATAATTCCTTGTGAAGTTTGTTTGGGTAGACAAGTGTTTTGTATACATTTTCCTAATTGAATCTCATTTAAATACATTTTTGGGTTTTAAGCCTGTAAGAAATTTTGTGTTCTGACAGTTTTTTAATAGGTGACATACAGTATCTGAATTACATCTAACTCATCTTTTATCTCACCTTTTTTCTCAGTCACATCTATTATATTGCTTCAAGTTGTGTTGCAAGTTAGGCAAAGTAGAAGTCATCTATTAACATGCAATTTCTACAGGCCTAGATTAGTGGTTACGTGATCTTGATGAGTACTGTTATGCAGACAGTATCTTAAACATTTGAAGCTTTAAGGAGAGGGAAGCAGCAAGATTTGATACCAAGAATTAATAAGATAAGACAATAAGAAATTGAAAACTTCTAGAATAGTGCTTGAGTAACAGTTGTGATGTTTGTAGGGATTCAGTTTGGACATGTGAAGTTTTATAATCAGAATGTTCAGGAAAAAATAAGGGAATATCCTGTAGATTGAACTTTGAAATCATTGTTGTAGGGTGGCGATTTCAAAAGGGAACATAAAAGATTTTGAAAATTCTGACAAAACAAAACAAGGAATGAACATCAAGCAATGTAGTGGTAGTGTCACAGAGAAAAGAATATTAAAAAAATTGTGGAAAGACTCTGCTCATGCTAAAAACAACAAAAAAAGGATAGTCTGATTCCAGGGCCTGGAATTTGCCAAGAAGAGTGGCAGTGGAATTGAATGGCACTTTGAGGGAATTGAGGCCAGCAGAAATACAGCAGGAGGAACCCAGATTGAAATGAAATGAGAATGCTCAGTGTGGTTCTTGTAGATAAGGGTCTAAGCTGTAGGTGATGAGTTATGTGTGGCCTGTGAGTATTTCAACTGTCAGAATGTTAGTGGTGTTGGCTGGAACACCCAGGGCTTTTCAGTCAAGATAGGGGCACATACACAGATGGAAGCCAAGAACTGATACTGTGTGGAGAGCAGTGAGCCGCTTCAAAGAAATTGCTCTGCTAATCTAGTTGGTATGTAGAGTAGAGAATGGTAGAGAGAGTGTGACTGGAAGTCCTGTTAGAAAGAGGTGGGTTATGTGGCGAGGGAGAGGATCAGATCTTGCCTTGTAGCAGAGACACGTGCTTGGTGTGGATGGACAGTAGGATACACTGTCATGTGCATTTGGTTTGTGTAGCTCCACAGGGAAGCATGAACGTGAGTTGCGTACTCCTTCTGCAAATGAAATATCACTGACATGGGCAGGAAGTTTAACAACTTCTGTTTTAGGTAGTCTACAGAGTGGAAACCTTTCCCATGTCAGCTCCATAGTTAGTCCTTGGCAACGTGCTGCTTCTAGGCATGTCTTGGCTTCCTTTGGCTCTGCAAAGAGAATCAGGGAGGCAGTTGATGTACAGTTGACTCAGATAAGTATTATTTGCAGTGTTTTTTCAGTAGTTTGTAAATTACCCTTTCTGTCCTTGGGAACATACTCCTTTCTCAAGAACCTTCTGGTGCATGGCACCTCATGCATTTTGCTGTTGAAAGTGATCACGTTTTGTTTTGTATCGGTCCTGTATGTTTTCATAGACTCGCGATGTGTAAATTAAAACAAAACAAAACAAAAACCCCTCAAGTATTTTTTTCCCCTGCCATATATAAGTATTTGGTTTGCTTTGCTTAACCATTGCAGTTATAAGAAAATCGGCAAGAATTAAGAATACTGTTCACTCTTCAGATTTAATTCTCTTTGCTGCACAGGTTGGATTGTCACCAGAAGCCCGAGATCAAATGAGGAAAATGTTGTGCCAGAAAGAGTCTAATTATATTCGGCTAAGAAGAGCTAAAATGGACAAGTCAATGTTTGTAAAAATTAAAACCCTGGGAGTTGGTGCATTTGGAGAAGTTTGCCTAGCAAGAAAAGTGGATACTAATGCTTTATATGCAACAAAAACGCTGAGGAAAAAAGATGTGTTGCTTCGAAATCAGGTTGCTCATGTGAAAGCTGAGCGGGATATCCTTGCAGAAGCTGATAATGAATGGGTGGTTCGTCTGTACTATTCATTTCAAGATAAAGACAATTTGTACTTTGTAATGGACTACATTCCAGGAGGTGATATGATGAGTCTCCTGATTCGAATGGGTGTCTTTCCAGAAAATCTGGCACGGTTCTACACAGCAGAACTGACCTGCGCAGTTGAAAGTGTTCATAAAATGGGCTTCATCCACAGAGATATTAAACCTGATAATATATTGATAGACCGTGATGGTCATATTAAACTGACTGACTTCGGGCTCTGTACAGGTTTTCGATGGACCCACGATTCAAAATACTACCAAAGTGGTAAGAGAAATAGAAAAGGTTTCTTTGCTATTTTGTTGACATATCATTCTTTGCAAGGAATTAAATAATGAATGAATAGGAAGATGGCTGTGCTGTTTCCTTTCTGAGTAATAACACGTCTGTCAATTTGAGTGGGATGCAGACATTGTACAGAAAGCAACATTTAATAGGGGGAGTTTGTAGGTGTCAGCATTGATTCCTTAAGGGAGAAGGAATGAGCTATGCTACTGTAAGCTTGTCCCATTAGTGGCTTCTGAAATTCTGGGAGAGAAAATCAACAGTAACAGTGGTAGTAAGATAATTACATAGACAAAAGCCCTAATTCTCTTTCGAAGATAGGACTGGTGTTTCAAATGTAATTGTTCTTGAAAACCATGCTTCAAATTCTGAGTGTGTCTTACATAATTCCTTTTAGCATCACCTATTGATTTCTGAGATAGGTTTAAGTAGGCTTAAAGATTACTTAACACCCAAAAAAGGCGAAAAAAATTTTGCATTTCTGAGAGTGGTAAAACCACAGGTTTTATAATAACCTGGGTTTCATTTTCAAAAATAAGAACATACCTCCAAACCCATTTTTTTAAATTATTTTTAGCTTGTTTTTATCAAAATATTATGTTTCTGAGGCCAGACTGTTGCACAGTCTGAAGCAAAGTTGCAGATTTGAAATCCAGTTTTATTTTTTGATGATTTAAATGTTCTGGGGGTTTCTGTTTATGTAAGAGCAATAACAATACACACCCTCTACTGACAGTGTGGTTATGTTAATTAAAAAATGAGAAAAGATTAAACTCAGTACTTAGTTATGTCAAAAATTAGCTTAAAACCCTGGTGTCCTCCAAAGTTGGTATTTTATATCATAAGCAAAAAGTCAAAATCCTGGTGTTGATGACTGTCTTAGCTCTCAAATGGAGTGTTGAAACAGATTCTTATTATAAGAAATGTTAACAGATAAAGAAAATTTCAGACTAGATGAGAAATAATCTTCCTTGATTTTGGTATCTTTCTCACTCAACTGTAGGTGATCATGCACGTCAAGACAGCATGGATTTCAGCAATGAATGGGGTGACCCAGCCAATTGCAGGTGTGGAGATCGGCTGAAGCCACTTGAACGTAGGGCCGCACGTCAGCATCAGCGCTGCCTGGCCCATTCCCTTGTAGGCACTCCCAATTATATTGCGCCAGAGGTATTGTTACGAACAGGTAATGCATTTTTGTACTCTAATCTCACTGAAAAGTAACTGACACACAGGTAGCTTGCATCACTCTCTTTATATTACCTTTTTTCACAAGTATATACTATTTTGACAAAAAAGTAGTTGTTAATACAGAAATCTTAAACAAGTATTGAATAGAATTCTCTTGTGAATCTTTTTTATTCTTAGAAATGCAAGATTAAAATTATACTTAAGCTTTGACTACTTTATTTTGACTTCATTTCAGGTTACACACAGTTGTGTGACTGGTGGAGTGTTGGAGTAATTCTCTTTGAAATGTTAGTGGGGCAGCCTCCCTTCCTGGCACAGACACCACTGGAAACACAAATGAAGGTAACTTTAAAAATCTGGTATTAACAGTGAAAAAGCAGGCTTGAAATCTACACAGTCTTACTAATCTGTAATGGAATCAAACGTGATTTTTGAGAGTGCTGCTCTATCCAAACGTTATAAACTAACAAGGTTTTAAACTTTACTTTACTTTGGCAGTGTACTTAATTTGTAAAGGGACCTGAAGGATCATGGTTGTATCTTCTATCTGGTCATACAATAAACATGCTAACTAAAAGTCACATTTCAGATCTTGGTCATTCACTTTCACTTTTTGCACCTGTTCCAGTCACTATTTCCACTTTTTCTCCTCTTCCAGTACCTGGGTGTTCTTTTCCCACTAGTTGGCTTCCATGCATGCTTTCCTGCAGAGGATTTCCTTTGGTGATATATCTGCAGGTGCTCAGCATGCGAAGGTGGAGGAGCATCAGGTGACTGTGGTTGCTCAGGGTTACTGGCAGCACAGAGCTAGTGATCCATTCTTTTCTGAGCACCGGGAACTACCCAAGTAGTCTTCTGCAGGGGCTATTTTTGCAAAACTGCAGCCGGCTTGCAAGATACTAGTTAGCTCAAATGTAGTGCAGTGTTGATTTGTTTTATATTTTTGTTTGGGATTTTTGTTTTTGCCTTTTTGTTGTTGTTGTTTGTTTTTTAACTTTAAATCTGATAATCTTTCCAGTGCATGAAATAAATCAAACTTTGTTTGCCTCAACTTTTTTTAAAATTGTAAGCCATGTGTCTAATCTCAGGTTTCAGGTGCTGAATTTTGTGGTATCTTTGCTGGTTTATAGCAGCAGTATTCTGTGCCAGACTCCAGTTTAGATTTGGAATGTGAATAAATTGTACATGGCCTTTGCCAGATTTCCAGAGAAAATATTCCTTGTGTTGCTGAAAGAGGAGCTTCACAGTTTCCCCTCTCTAATGTGAAAACTTAAATGTGTTGAATGATTGCTTTTTGGCTGTTTGGGGGTTTGGTTTTTTGTTCTCTTATTGTTTTAATTGTCACTGTATTATTTCCTTTTTATGAAACTGTACATAGAATAACACCTCTTTTTGCTTTAAAGGTTATCAACTGGCAAACTGCACTTCATATTCCACCTCAAGCGAAATTAACTCCAGAGGCCTCTGACCTTATTATTAAACTATGCCGAGGACCAGAAGATCGCTTAGGCAAGAACGGTGCAGATGAAATAAAAGCTCATCCATTTTTTAAAACAATTGATTTTTCAAGCGATCTGCGGCGGCAGTCTGCTTTCTACATTCCCAAAATTGCTCATCCTACAGACACATCAAACTTTGATCCAGTTGATCCAGATAAATTGTGGAGTGATGATGATAAGGAAGGGAACAGAAATGATACGCTTAATGGATGGTACAAAAATGGAAAACATCCTGAACATGCTTTTTATGAGTTCACCTTTCGAAGGTTTTTTGATGACAATGGCTACCCATATAACAATCCAAAACCCATTGAGTATGAGTATGGTAGTTCCCAAAACTCAGAACAGCAGTCAGATGATGACGATGATGTTGATGAACAGGCAGGTAGTAGAGTTCAAAATCGTGACCTAGTTTATGTTTAGTAGAGAAATAAAGATTAATACCTAAATAAACGTATTTTGCAGCTGCAGTTTTTGAAAAATCTCTTAAGAGAATTGAGAGAAAATTGCTAGGGGAAAAAAAAAAGCATGCTTTGGTTTTTTTAAACCCTAAGAAAATTGTGTCCTATATTTCCTTCTCTGTACATTTTGTTTCCCCAGATTACAGGGAAATCCCTCTCAAGTATTAATTTATTCCAGCATTCTTAATTGTTTAATTTAGAAGAGATTTGATGTTAGGTTAAAAAAAAAAAACAACAAACCTTGAATTTTATTCTCATCTCTCTGTACTCTGAGTACTCAAAATAGGAAATAGTGATTTTTATTTTTTCCCCTAAGATGATGCCTGTTATCTATTTGTACATATACTGAATAACTGATTAATTTTAGAAACAAATTTCTGCTTCAGAATTCTTAATGACAGTTTTTCCTTGATTTGACCAAATATAAAACCTATTTTACACTAATAAAGCTCTCTGATACATTTCTGAAGGAAAATAAAAAAAGGCTGCCGTATGCTTACTTCTTACTGTATTTAGCCTGTATTCAGTGTGTTGGAAAAACTGAACCATCTGTCTGGTGAAATGTTTCCAGCAGCTGTGGTAGCGGTATAGATCTCGGCTTTTGAACAAGAAAGTTTCAGTCTTGGCTGTGATGATTGTAAAGTGATAAAGCATTAGAACTAGTATTTTATCAACTTGTAATTGAATATGATGCATTGGACTAGTACTGCCAAAGCCCGATGGCTCGTTCAGAAGCAAATTGATTGTCTCCTGTCATTGGTTCTATAATTAAGAAAAGAAGCTTTAGGAAAAACACTTTCTGAAATCTTATAATTTTCTGGCTACAACCAAACTGTAAAGTGTGTACAGTTTTGCTTTAGATGGAATTTTTAGTGTGAAAAATAGATCATAGAATAGTTTATTATGTTTGAGATAGTAATGGGAAAAGAGAATAAATTATGGCTTTTGAGACTGTTGTTGTGGAGACCAGTTTATCTTGGCTTTTAAGAGTTTTCTTCCTAGTTACAGTGAGGAGAAATGTCATATACCAGTCTGAGCCATCAGTACAGTGTTAGTGGGCTGTCTTTCACAGCCCAGTTCAGAACAGAATTGGGAACTTACAGCTGTGTCTGCTGCCTTTGCATTACTGTTTTCATCATTTTCTGCAGCAGGTGAGCAGACATCCCCTTACGTCTTTTGTTGGAAGGGTACTGGAGCCCATTGAGATGACTGGAGGGCAACTGTCTAAGCAGCTTCCCAGAGACAAGACCAGGAGTTAAGGAGGCAAAATTATGGGGGTTTTGTATCTTTCTCCTCCTTTGTCCTGAAGCTAACACAGTGGTAAAGAAAATGCACTATGTTTAGTAAATTACATGTCATCCTTGGAATTGAATTCCAATGGATAATCTAATGTGCCTGTAAGCATTACAGCTTTCTTAAATTATTATTTGTGCAATTGCACTGGCATTGTGACTATCTAAACATCATTAATCTGGTGTTCATAGGTGTTCTTGCAGCAAACACCAGTTACTAGTTTACTTTTCCTACCAAGCTGCTTCAAGAAATTTTTGTGCGCTTCTGGCCTTTCGTTCTCTTTTCTGTGCTCCAGCTGAGTGTCTCTCTGCCAGTGCCGCTATCTGTAGTATTGTGCTAAATACCAGATCAGTGAAAAAACTGCTTGGTATTTAGTGTCTGGAGCTTTCTTTCCTGCAATTGTGTTCATTTGAGTGATCCAGTTTCCAGTGTGGTTCAAAAATTATTTATATTGGCATAACTGAGGAAGGAGTGAACTGCAGTAAAGAGGGTTGGCAGCAGGGAAACTTCTTAAACAGACTTGGTCACAGGAGAAAAAGTTTGTGAAAGTTCACTCCTCTACTGTGAATTGCTTGTCATGGTTAGAAGATGGTTATAAAAGATGGTTTTCTTTTCTCAGGCAGGTAGTTAGTTAATTTTGGATTGTATCTTAATAATTCATGCTTAATCTGCCTGTTCCACAGCTGTTGAAATAGAATAGCTTTTAAGATTCATTTCATTTAACTATTATAAAATGGCTGCAGTGTATAACTACTCCATTTTATATATTATGTAAAAAAGATGGTTTTCCATGTAAATAAACTTTAAAGATTTTCTTCCTACATAGTAAGTATTCCAGTAAAACTGGTCTACTTGTAATGGAGTAAAGTATAATATATTGCTGGTTAAAGGTAGTTTAATAAGTCTGCCTTATCATTTATGAAGTGTGCAGAGGAAATAATGTCAATTCTGCATGAAATTGACTGTTAAAATTGCCTTTTTATCTGAGTATATTTCTCCTCTGCCTGAACTGTATTATTGTATATTCCTGTTTAACACTATAACAGGTCTTTAGCTAACATGTTACAAAAAGAAAAAAAAAAGGGGGGGGACAAAAAAAAGGTCCTGTAGAGGCACCATGGTTCTATAAAAGCAAAACAAATTGCTTTTATTAGAGGAAATTCCTAAGTCTCTTAAAGACATGTGCAAGTACTGAAATATTATTTTACCATTTTAAAACAAATACAGGAAGAGCTCATCTTTAGAACTTGTTAGATGCTTCTGGCATTTTCTGTTATTTGCATTAGAAATTGTACCTTGCTTGAATTTTGCCACCTGAATGCTGCCATATTGTATATTTCTTTGCAAAAATGCGGTGCGTTACAGTCCAAGATCTCTGAGAAGGTTCTATGTGAATGTTGTCCCAACTCTCCAATATGCTATGCCTTTCAAACCCATGCTTTGAAATCATGTTTCATCCATGGATTCAGAGAGTACTGAGATTCTTCATAGCTGCTGCTTTTGAAACATGGGTGTTTCACTGGTGGTCTATGGTGGGGATTGGTTTGTACAGGCAGTTGAGAAGACATGCTCCTGACCAGCAGCTGTGGAATTCTGCAGTGAGTTTTATTTCAGGTTACTTTCACTTTGTAAAGCATGAAAACAAATTTCTCGTCTATGTGTCCTTGTATACATATTAATTGTATTTATAAAATGTTCTATAATCCTATAACTATACTGTAAATACTATGTGATATTCAGTGGCGTTCTATCCTAGGGCAGGCCCTCTTGCTGTATCTTTTCTATTCTCAATTTGTAATAGAATCTATAGAATATATGGCTAGGAAGTCTCTGTAAGACTGATGTGTCTTCTGCAAAGCCGTGAGTGGGAATGATTTATTTAGAATTCTTTTAATATTATTCAGCTAATAGGCAGTGCAGTTGGGTGGGTTCTTAGATGATGCTGCTGTCACCCAAGATACTATTAGGCTTTGGTTTCACATATCTTTGGTGTTTCAGATCAGACCTTTGTTTGCTTTAATTCAGCCAAAGCAGTAAGATAATAAATTGGGTCAATGTTGTAGTAAAGTGTTTGAATGCCTTAAGATGCTCTTGATAAAGGCACTATTCAAGTTTACTGATTTATATATTTCTATATAGATATATTTCATGTGTGTATATGTATATATAATGTCTTTTTTGTATTATAAATATCCTTCTGTCATTTCTTTGTGATCCTCCAATTAAATGCATAGACCACTGCACAGTTCCACTTAAGTAAATTATTCATTTATTACATGCCTGGTTAGTAAACTTAACAATACTGCATTATCTCACGGCCATAGCAAGTTACTTGCCAGTCTTCTGATTGTTCTGTACTCATGTCTGTCACGACACAGGCACCCCCTTTTGCCAAGTCTCTGCATACCTGTAGTCCAGCTACATTATGTGGTATGTGATCTCTGAATGTATGTGCAAACTGGTATGTTTGGGTTTTATAGGGTTATGTGGTGGTGATTTGAACTGTAATCTCCAAGTCCCATGATTTTTGTGTGAAAAGAACATGCATCTTTTGACTTTTCCAGTCAGTACCCCAATACTCCTGTCAGACTTTGGCAATCAGTGCCAAAACAGCCTAGCTGAATTACCAGGTACTGGTAATCAGTGACATTCTTGAGTTTTAGAAATAGTTTTGTTTTCTCAGAATCAGTTCCCTGTAGTGTAACATCTGCTGGAGTAATACAAAAATACAATGAAACTTTATAAATTAAAAATTATGTCTAATCAGTATGAAATGTAAGCACTAGTTGCCCAAATGCATTTATTTTCTTCCCTTCTTTTTTACACCCCTTTCCCCCAAGTCCCCTATATGCTGCAACAGCTCTACTGATTAACAAAAAATTTGCATACATTTAACAAGCAGAAACATATTGTACTTGGCTGTCATCTCATGTTTGTAACCCGTTCTCAAAAGCATAGAACATAAACGTGTAGAGTTCAATTTATTAGTGCTTTCTGTCCTCTGCTGCCACTTTCATCAAAATCATTAAATCTTAGTTATTTATTGTGCATGCTTTATGTATCATGAAGCTATTCCTTTCATGTTTATTAGGAGGCCAAATTCTTCAGCATGTACCTCAGAACTGCTGATGCAGAAACCACCATCTTATTGCAAAGACTATATTGTATCCTAATTGTTCTACCTTTTGTTTAGAGGGGGGCAGGGTGGAAGTACAGCATCATTTTCCATTCATTAGGCATCTTCAAATGGAAGAAGGGTAATTTCTCCAGCTCTCATCAACCAAGTGCTGTGATACAGTAAAAGAAATATGGGGAGCATAAGGGGAGAAATCTGTTTGTCAGAATCAAGTTTTGGGTAAGTACATCATTTCTAGCACAAAGAAGTTAAAAAAGAAAAGGGGAGGGGCATAAACACACACACTTGAGTAAAACCTCTGAATCACCAATGTAAAACTCTTTGCTTTTCAGTGGACTATGTTATCTTCTGTAAGACAGAAAATCTTAAAATCAGTTTGTTTCACTGTTCCTACTGAAGGCAGTGCCTGAACATCACTACTTCTAATTGGAGTAGTCTCATTTATTTATCTTTCAGTAATGTTCTTAAGTGTTAATCTCTTCAGTTCACTCTTTGGTGTATTTATATACAACATTCAATTTCTATTTAATTGAGCCAGATCCTCTTTTAATCTCTTCTCGTAAAACAACTTCTGTAGCTCCCCGATACAAACACTCATCCACAGCTTTTTCTAGCTTAAAAAATGTAAAAACAGTAGTTTAAAATTCACTCATTAAAAGGATAGACTACACTTGCCACTTTAACAATGTTAAAAACGTAAGAGCAAAAGGGTAAGAACGGATGTGATAAACTTGATTAAAAGACATCCTAATGCTTTAGGTCTTCTGAGTTCACCCTAATGGACTATCATAAACCTGCTGCATTCTGCCCAACCTGTAGATCCTATTTGTTGCTAAGCAGCTGTGTCTATTTCGGCAGGGCTGTAAGCGGCTGCTCCATCAGGGACACCATACTTGAGGACAGGTTACTGAACTCGGTATCTGATTTTCCTAAGCCCTGAGCAGACGATGCGTTTTACTTCCCAGAACGGCACCTGTCGAGACAGCTCTCTTCAGCCTCCGCCAGTTTTCAAAAGGTCACATGGCGTGGGCCGACCCATCGCGACCGTTTGAAAGGCCGTCGCGGCCGCGCAGGCGCAGTCCTCTCTTGGCCTTCTTCGATTGCCGGAGGCGGGAAACTTTCTTCACGAAGTTCAGTAGTTCAATGCTAGACTTCTCCCCTGCGGTGCGGGGACATCTGGTTCGATTCCCGCCCGGTGCACCCGCACTCTTCGGATTCTGACTCCATTGTTTCCTCCGTGTTTCTTTTTCCTCACCTTAATAACAATAATAAAGCTTGGCGCTGTCTGTATGACCGCTAAAACAAGCGCCAACGTGTGTATGACCCGGTTGGGCGGACTTCCACTCACTGGAAGTGACGCACCGGATTTGCCTTCAAACTGCCGGCGGCGGCGGGAGGAGGAAAAGGGGGCGGGCAAGGTTGGGGGTGGGGTTAGCGTTGTTGGAGGAGGAAGAGAAGGAAGGACAAGCCGCAGCAGCGGAGGGCTCGTGGCTGCTGGCAGCTGCCGCCGCGGCGGGGCCGAGTTCTGAAGAGGCGTAAGTAAGCGAAGACCCGTGGTATCTCCCCTCCTCAGGGTGGTCAGGCTGCCCCTCCTACCCCTGCGGTGGCCCTTGAGGGGTGCCCCACCGGCTTGGCGGGGGCTGTGCGCTGCCCCTGCTCGGCCTGAGGCGAGGAGGCGGTGTCCTCGTCCCGCCCGGCTTGGGCCGCCCTGAGGGGACCCGGACACCTCTCCGCCCAGACGGGAAGAGGAGGAGGGTTTTGGCTCCTCTGCCCCGCGGCACCGGGGACCCGACGCTGCTTTGGAGTGAGTCGCCGTGGTGGTGTCGGCTGTTGTGACACCCGTGACCATTACGCCGTGCTCGTCGGTCTTATGTCACTGCTTCTGGCTTACACGTGCCGTGGTGTCCCGAAAGTCAGCGAAAGGCCTGTGGGTGTACGGCTGGGCAGCATTCTGCCCCTGCGGAGGCTTACTAGGTGGGCTATTTGTAGTGCGGCACCAGGGACACTAGTTCAAACACTGAACTTTGGTTTGTATTTCTCCCTTCCCCTTCCACCAATATTTTTTCTCACTGAAGTAAGCTTTTTTGCAACTATGCTAATTTTCTTTCCAAACCAAGAGAAGCATTAGGCATTAATTCTAAATACCGATTTTGCTGCAAAACCGTCTAAGTTTTTTTTTTAGAATTTTGCTAAACTAACATTGACCATCTAAAAGAATGCTAGACCATGTCAAATGGAAGGTAGATAGTATGAGAGTGTTTTATTTACTTACTTACTTTTATTTTTTGGAGCTTTTAGAAAGGCTTATCCTTGAAAACTGAAAACTTATCTGCTAACAGTGTGTCTGAATTTAATAATTTATACAATTTTTTTTTCCATGAAAGGTAGGTGTGCTTCTGTTCATGGTTGCTGGTGGCTTTTCTTTTTCTACCGTTACTGTTAAAAATAATACAAAGTGGATGAGAACCAGTTTGTTTAGTATCTAGTCAGTCTGGCAACTCATCTATTTCCCAAGTAATTAGCACAATCACTTGTTGATACCAAATGTTGCTAGAAGTGGAAGTTATGAAGAATATTAAAGTTGGAAGGAATCTCAGAGGTGATGTAAGCCACCATGTCATCAGTAAAAATTGATTCCTGAAAGCTATTACTTTGTGATTTTTTTCTATTCTGGCTTGCCGAGAGAACATTCCAAATTTTACATGATTGCTTTGATGTCAGAGCCTGTTTAGCAGGCTGAAAGAATGGAAACGTACGCTTTGCCAAAATTCAGGCTCTGATTTAGTCTGAACATTTAAGGTTGGACCGAGGACTCTTTGGAAGTATTTTCCTTGTATGGCTTGTGCTGTTCTCTGAGTCAGCAGAGTAGCTGACGGGTCCATAGAAACTGACAGACCCCCAACTTTATTCTTTTCTCCTGGCAGCTACGTACTGATCTCTCTCTCTCTTTTTTTTTTTTTTTTTTAACCTTAAATTGAGGGGGATTTCTTTGTGAAACTGGATTCAGTTTGAGCTGTGTTCAGCTACAGCTTCTCAAATTCTAATGTGTGAATGTGAGCAGAAATTAATTAGTCCATCCTTATGATAATTCCTTAAAATCATTGTGGAAAACACGAGGTATCCATCAGTGTTTTCGTTATGATGGTCAGGCTGTTATCTTTAAAATAAAATGTAAAAACAAATTCTAGAGCCTCATACTCAAAACTTGTTGGTATATTGAACCTTTGCTTGATTTCAGCCTCCAGTGCTGTGGGCTGTTCTGAACTCCAAAAGTATTTTAAGTGCTTGGTGCAGATGATAAAATGTATTCTATTACTAGAGATGGGTTAATTTGATGAGTTCTATTGTGTTAATTTCAGGAAACCCTATACACTCACAGGTAGTGTAGAAAGTGAGTATTCTTACTGTGAAGTGTGTGTTTGTACACAGTGTAGAATTGAACTTGAAAGACAAAGTGTTTAGGTTATTTTTCTTATATGCTCTTTGCTGTAAATTTTATGAGGTCACTACTGTTTTGGTTGCTGTTGGAACACTGAGAACTTCACTGGGCATGATTCATGGAAAGGTCATAGCTGATAAGTGCAGCCTTGCCTCTTTGACATCCTGTTATGTGATAGTGCTAGGTATTTGTAAATACTTTAAAATTATTAAATGGTGCAGGATTAGTTTTGTGGGGGTTTAATTTCTTCAGATCTGGTTTTACCCTAGATTTCTGCATGCTCAGGCCTCTCCATCATGTGTCTTGCGCCCTACTTTGGGCTGCCACAGTCTACTATGACTTTCTGCTGCAGACTTCAGCCTGGTTTTGGATCAGCACTCTAACGCTGTTTTTTCCCGCGTGTTGGAACTGCTTCAACATCTTCAGTTACAGGTTCAGTAGGCCTATAGACTTGCATTAGTGTATCATCTCTGACACTTCCAGTATTCAAGTGGCAGCAGCAGTGGCACGTCCATACATACAGAGCTAGAGCAGCTTTTCTGCCCCTCTTTTATATGAGAGCCTTGTATTTAGAAGCCACTTCAAGCTCTTCCGCTCTTCTGAGTCAAATAGGATCACAGAATGAAGCAACAAATCAAATTTAGTTCTAGTTTAAACTAAATTCTCTTGCATTTTCAATACCCCTGATGAGACAGATCGATTCCTCAATTTTTGTTGGAACTACTCCTTTTGGTTACATTGGAAGCACTATCAACTTAAGTGAGCACCTTCTCCTTTTTTTTTTATATGAAATGTTAGCTCAGCCTTCTCATGTGTCTTTTTCTCCTTTCTGTCCTTCCTTTCTCTGTCTTCTCTCACTTGAAAATCACACTAACTCTTTTGCTATGTGCAGTACTGTCATTTTGGTCCCAAGCTTTCATATCTTTCTGACTTGGCCTCTTTAGGATTTTTTTTTATTCTTTCTCTTTTCACATATCCAGATGAAAGCTACTCTTACAAGCTTTTTTCTTTTTATTATTTTTTTTCCCTATGATATTTAAACAGTTGTTTTTCTGCTAGGATTGCTTTACAGTATGCAGTGTAAAAAAAAAAAAACAAAAAACAAAACAAAAAAAAACCACCCCACCAACAACAAACACAAAACCCCAACCAAACTGACTGTTTGAAGGTTTAGTTTGGCTTTAGTAACTTGCTATTACTTGATTTTTAAAATGTTTATTAGCATCTTGCTCAACTTGTGATTTCGGTAGTGTTAGTCATAGGTTTGAATTTTCAGGACAGGCAAACAGGTGTATCTGGTAGGATGAGCAGGAGTGGAAAAGCTTGCTCCCAAATATAGCAGGGAACGCTTTGGTAATATCTGTGTGATGATACATACAGCATTTGACAAACTTCTTCAGGCTCTTTATCCCAAGGTAAGAAAAATCCCCCACAGAACTGCCAAGTCAAACTGTGTCTCTAAAGCCTAATTAGCATGGTATATGATAGTCTTTGTAGTTGCTGGTCACATTTAACTGTATCAGCTTGTAGGCATCATGACCAGTTCAATGAGACTCTGGCCAGTGAGATTATATAGTGTAGATTCTTATGATAACAGGTTTCCAGACTCAACCCCATGGGCCCCTTCTGCATGGATGGGTGTGGGCCGTCAGGGCCTATCTTCAGTGTTGCTGACAGGGTTTTGCTGTTTTGGCTAAAACTTTTCACAGCAGCTGTCTGCTTTAAGGGACACTGGGGAAGGAAGATGAAGGAAGCAAAAAGATGTTGGCTCAGGAATGGATCAGCTGGGTGTCTGTGCATAAAGCTGCTTAGGAAGGGGACAGAAAAAGGAGTGCAGGACTTAAAATATTTATTTGTACTTAGCAGCCCCTCTTTACAATGAGGAGCTAACCTTTTTGCAATAATTGTCTGATATGTGCAAGTGTGGCTTCTGAAACCTCTTATAATGTGACCCTGACCTGATCTAGAAATGTGTTCCATCTTAAATCTGTTTATTGTGCGTGTGAGTTTAGTACCTCTTACATTCTTTAAATAGCTGATCTTTATCAAGTATGCTTCATCCCAGGGCTTAGCCATAATTGCTTTTCTGCAATTGCTTCTTACTGGTATTGGGTACGGGCACCGAGATGAGAGCAAGAGGACTCTCTCGCAGGCATGTTTATTTGCTTATTTTAGTGTTTTGTGCTTGGCTCTAGGAAATAAGGAGGAAAGTGAGGAAATTCTTGGTGTGCAAGAGACGGGAAAAGTGGACACAGTGCAGGTATCTTAGAGAAGAAGGGAATGGGATGTGTAAGTAACGGGTAAGAATATAGGATGACTGCTTCATGGGCAGTGGTGACTGTAAAGAATAAGTCTACTGCTTCTACTTACTACTGTAGCTGTATAAATAATAATTCTGTGCCATTCTAATCTAAAAGCGCAGATTCTGCTCATGCTACAAAGTGGAAGTGGTCACAGTCCATGATGTTTTCCACCAGTGGTGAAAAGTACCATGGTTTGAACAATGTGTTAAAGTGGGTTGCTATGCACTGATGTTTGATTTTGGCCTTTCCTTACCTCTCAGTGATAACTTAGCAGCCTAAATGTTTTTCAAGGGTTTCTTTTTAAGTGTAAAAATGAAGGTCATAGGGAGGTGCTAGCTGGGCTTGGAAGGTGCATACTTGTTTCAAAGAAAATTAAATAAAACTGAAGAACTGTAAAATCAAACAAATGGAAAAATAGTGTTATCCACTGTTAAACTTATATGCATGGAGTTTTAAGGCAAAAAAAACCCCAACAAAACAGTATGTCTGGAAGGGCTTTGGTTTATTATTTGTTGGGGGTTTTTTAACCACAGGCCATTAGAGTATGCATGATGGTATTTTACTGTTAGCATATAACAATTTATCTTAACAGTAGAATAAAGAGGGATGGAGACTATGCAATTGCATCCTGCAACAGTGCGTTTAAATCTGCATATCTTGTATATGCTTTTCAACAGAATCTTCATTGCATGAAAGAATTCTATTAAGTGAAGGGTTTAATTTCTAGTAGCAGAGAAACAATTATCTTTTTATATGGTTTATATTTGTTCTATGATCTTTATGATCTTATTCTAGCCAGTATTTTTCCAGGCTCTGTATTTTGATGTGCCAAACGAGGTAATGAGCATATGAAAATAGTTGCAAAGTTTTGTTCTTGTCCTGGGATTACTTTTTTTTTCTTCTTAGTATTTCCTATTTTTTTTCAGCTTCATGTTGAACATGAGCCTTGTTATGATCAGTGAGAATGTAAAGCTGGCCCGTGAATATGCCTTATTGGGAAATTATGACTCAGCGATGGTCTATTACCAGGGAGTTCTTGACCAAATGAATAAGTACCTCTACTCCGTCAGAGATACATATCTGCAACAGAAATGGCAACAGGTAAAAACTTTCCTGTGACATTTTGAGGAAAAAGCATTAAAGTAGCAAAAATTGCCTATTTTGTAGTAAACAAAAGTATTAAAATACTTACACCATTTTTTGACAAACTGTAGTGCTGTTATATATAGGCTTATTGGTTATTATATAGACTTATTTAAGCCTTTTTTATGACTGCTTGCTCTGACAATGATAGAACAGGCAATGGAACACAGCCCTGGGGAGCCTATATACTGTTTGGCTTGTCAGCTTTTTGCTAATGAGTGTGTCTGTCACACTGAAGTTTTTTAGGCTGGTATCATTTTGAATAGTCTTATTTCCTTCTCAGTGTTTTAGCAGTGTGACTGAGATTCTTAATAGAAATTTCATCGTGGCTACCATGTTAATTTATTCTTAACACAAACAATTTTTTCATTGACATTCAGTCTGTTAGGTTGCACTCTTTTCTGTCATGCATGTTTAATATGCAGAATTTGTCAAAAGTCCCTTTTGGTTTTAAACCCAAAATCTAGTTGTTTATTCTTAACTGTGCTGAGCAAGGCAGAAAAACCTTAATATCTGATGTGTGTTGTTCTTGTCAACTGAAATAGAATCAGGTAGCTTGTGAAACTTTGTGGAATCCATCCAGGCATTACATGGGCTTGAACAGAGAACTGTTACAGACTTATTTGCAGTGTGCTTAATCTACTTTTAATTTTATCAGGTTTGGCAGGAGATAAGTGTGGAAGCTAAGCATGTGAAAGATATAATGAAAACACTAGAGAGTTTTAAACTAGACAGTACTCCGTTGAAAGCTTCACAACAAGAATTACCGGCTCATGATGCAGAAGTCTGGTCTTTGCCAGTGCCTGCTGAACGTAGGTAAGAAGAAACCTGTAGATCTAAATTAACATTTATCAGGGCAAAGTGTTCTTTGATGTTAGCCTGTTCCTATGTAATTTTTCTTCTAGGACTTATATGTGTAACACAACAAGAGCTTGCCACTGTTTATAATGGTGGAGATGACATTTTGAGGAAGCCTACTTCAGAACATTCTGTGGCTTTTGTGTTACATAGGCTTGACTAATGTTAAACTTCTGGCTTGTGTTTTTTTTTCCTGACTTAAGATAAACTTGTTGTTTTGTGGAAGCCTCAATTGCTGAATTATCTTCATGTAAATTTTTAAAATTCCTCTGCATGTAGCTGATATGAAAAGGATGAAGATATATTATCAGAGTAACTAAAATCTAGAAGTGCCCAAGCTTAGTTCCTTCTGTGTAGCAGGATGGTTGAACTGGTCAGTAAGGCTAGCATAAGCTCAAGGGATGTAGTGACAACAAGCAGCCGCGGACAAGCTTGCTTGTTTCTGAAGTGGTTTTGAGTTAAGCTGGGTTAGTGTCTGTGAAACCAAGGCCTCACAGTGTGGTTTGACAATGTACCTGCTGCTGAAAGGATAGTTCTACTCTCCACAGTTACCTGAGTTTTTTTCACTCTTGTCTTCGGCATCGATAAGCTGGTTCAGGATGCTAAACTGGCAAAAGACACCATTTTGTGGGGCAAGTTCTTTGTTGGGTTTTTACTTTCTTTTTTTTATCCCTTGAGATGAGCTATCTGAACTGGTTGATTGGAGGTTCTAACACGTGCCAGTGATAGCATGTAGGAGAGAGCTTGTAGTGCATGCGAAGCAGACATGAGACAGTTGCATTTTGGCCAAAAGGGACTATTAGATCAACATGGCTGTACTGTCAAACTGTTCTTTGAGGGTTTGAACGTAGAAGCTGTTTCTTATAGACAGATAACTTCAGTCTTTATGGGTACATTTTTACGGGGTTTTTTAAATTGATTTATTTTAAGCCTTCCTTCTGAAAGAAATGGGTCTAATTGATTCTTATGTCTTTGTTTATCTCATTTAATAACTTTGCAACACTGCTAGCCAATTTCATTCAGACCTTCTGGAGGTAGAACTTTCCTAATGTTTTGAAGCTTTCTAGAGAAGAGATACACAAGCTCATGTTTCTAAAAAGGACAAGGCTTGGGAGAACTGTTTATAGTCCGTTTATCTTGCCAGCTTGTGAAGTACTGAATTGTGGTTATACGAAAAAGCCAAAGTGAAAACTTGGGCCATGTTGCATTGGAATAACAATGATAAATTCCTGTACTGACATAGCAGAACTCACGAATTCAGGAGGAACTTAGATGTTTCATCCCACTGTTCCTTTATTTTGAGCTTCAGGGTGGAACTCAGAGATGGTTATGTAGTGATTACCAGTGACTTTACACTGAGGTTTTTTGCATATGTTGCAACTATTTAGACCTTCGCCAGGACCCAGAAGGCGTCAGTCTGCTCAGTGCAGTGATTGTAGAGGTCACAATAATCGTATAAGTGCCTCTGTCAGAGGCCCTCACCGTCCATCCTCTCGAAATCCCAATGAGAAAGGGAAGGCAGTCCGCAGCCGGGAAAAAAAGGATCAGCAAAGTAAAGGAAAAGAGGAAAAGGTAAGCTTGAGCTTGCAAATAACTTCATGAAGTTGAGAAACTCATTCTTGCTTTCTCTACATTGAGTGTATTATAAAATTAGATACCTATAAAATATTTCTTCTGTTCACATCAGTGTGCTGATTTGAATCTCACCTTGTAAGGTATCTGCTTTAAGGACAGTCTTGGTTATGGATTAATTAAAAAACTCAAAACAAGCAAAAAGCAACAAACCTTCATCTGGAGGAAGTGATCTGATAAATGTGGGCTTGTTTACTGCAACTTGGAGATAGTTGTTTAAAATTACACCACTGAATTACTGAAACCAAGCTTTATGGAACTCATTCAAATGCAATGTCCGTGGTTCTTTAATTGCTTTTGTACATTTTAGACTGAGTTTGACTTGCCTGTTCAAAGCATTTCAAGATTTATTTAATCTTAAAGGGACACCTTTATTTACAATTTTGTTAGAGATTTGGTATTAGCTTCACACTCTCTTCAGTTTAAAACAAACAAAAACCTGACATACTTAGTGAGAATGATCTATGATCTGTTCTTTGCTGAGTGCTTTATTTTTTTGCTTGTGCTCTGATCTCCATAAATTTAGCTGATGACCAGAGTAAGAGATCACAGTGAAGACACTAAATTTATAGTTTTCTGGAGTATGAATAAGTCAAATATCCATGTAATAGTTTGTTAGCTTTGGTAACCTTATGTTGTGGCAAGATGTCATGGCATGTGGGAATAATGTGAGCTACAAGGGTGAAATTGCTTCTGTACGTAAGCTACTACTTTTTATTAGGATCTAAGTTACATTGTCTTTGAGTGATAATCCTCTCACTAAGGATATATACTCACAGTGACAGGATAGGTATTTTTTCTTTTTTACAGTTGTTTTGTCATCACCGGTGCTTGCTGTTAAGTGTATTTAAAAAACAAAACAAAACAAACCCAGGGTATATCTAGTGCATTTTGTTTCCTTTCAGTTGCACAGTCTCTATTGTTTGAACCTGTTCAAGTCTGTAGCTTCTTTGCTTCTGTTCCACTGCAGACCTACTTCTCTGCTATTCTTTTCTGGGCTTCTGTGTCTGTTAATTAGGTCTTTTTTACTTCTGTGGTCTTCCTACCTACCAGCTGCTGTCTCAAATAGTTTTTGATTTCCCTGGGAGAAGAGGTGAACACTGTTATACTGGGGTAGGTGTATACAGTTCTAATTACCTCCCAAAGCAAATAAACTGCATCAGTACAATATGCTGGCTTTGGAGAGAAGGAAATGGGACAAGGGCAGTACAGCAGTCTGAATGAACCACATAGATCCTGCAGTGCAGCAGGTAATATGGGTGCTTCATCATTTTCATGCTAGTTTATGTTGCCACCTTCTAGAAATATGTTGAAAAATCCAATACTAGCATAACCATTGTTATGTATTTATGTTGTTTTATCTTTTATATGTAGAACAAATCCACATCTGAGATTTCAGAGTCTGAACCAAAGAAATTTGATAGTACTGGGTATGATAAAGATTTAGTAGAAGCTTTGGAAAGAGATATCATTTCTCAGAATCCGAACATTCGATGGTGAGTTTGGATCATCCTGCCTGTTGTTGTTTCTTTTTCCTCTTGTACAATATGACAAGAATTAAGTATTTTAACATATGCTTACATCCAAAAAGTACCTACATGTTTTCTTCACTCCTTAAATAAGCAGGTAAGCTTCTTATGAAGTTGAATAGTTTTAGAAGTTTTTTCACCCATCGATTCATAGAATAGTTTAGGTTGGAAGGGGCCTTTAAAGATCAGCTTGTGTACCCTCTACCATGGGCAGGAACATCTTTCCCAACATAAGGTTGCTCAAAGCCCTGTCCAACTTGACCATACTAAGTTGCTCAGACTTTTTGAGCTACTCTTTTGCAATATATAAGATTCTGGTGTCTGCCAGTGCCTCTTCATTTAAAAGCCTATTTTGCTACCCAGGGGCATACCAACATAGAAAAACCAATTAACAAAGGAGTTATGTCAATATAGGAGCCCTTTGAAATCTTGCTGGATGTGATGTGACCACCAGTATAAAGTATAACTATGTGACAGTACCTCTACATAAATGCATTAAATATTAAACTTTATACAAAGACTCTTTTGTGTTCCAAATGTTTCCTAGCTTAGATGGTTTTGTGAGGATTAAATGAGCTTCTGGTAATAAAGCAGGCTTTAAAAAAATCCTGAACAATCCCACAAACAACTTTGTATGCTTGCAAGTGTCATGTCATTTTAATATGTAAATATATAGTTCAGTTTTTATATTGAATCTTAAATTACAGCTTCAGCTTTGAAACTAATTCTCCATATAGATATGTTTTGAAACCAAAATATTACTTGAGCACATGCTGATAAGTAGAATGCCCTGAGAGTTATCCTCAAGAAAATAAGACCGGCTTGTAACATATCTTAAGAATTAATACATTTGTAACTCTGAAAAAGAATTCTGAATATTCTTTTTAGTTCAGCTCGCTTTACTGGTCCTCAGTAAACTGTTCTTGTAATGATGAAAGATGGTATTCAGGTTTCAGGGACGGCCAATCTCTTGTCAAAAGAAGAAAGCATCATTTGTAACTAGCATAAGTTTAACCAACTTGCCTTATTCTGCTTATTGTTTCTGTGAATAAGAGCAATGCTCTAGTGAAATAGTTAAGGTGTCTCTCATCTCCTTTGCATCCAAATGGAACCTACTAGATATGTCATTTGTAGTTGTAGATTTTTGTCACTAGAATGTGAATAATTCCAATTAATTTTCCTGAACTATGGAAGAGCCATTGCATAAGTATAATTGCATATTGTTTTGAGCTCTGAACTGATTCTTTTGCAGCTTGCTTGAATTTGTAAAACAACTTTCTCTTTCTTGCCAGGGATGACATTGCTGATTTAGTAGAAGCCAAAAAGCTTCTTAAGGAAGCTGTAGTTTTGCCAATGTGGATGCCAGAGTTTTTTAAGGGAATTAGAAGACCATGGAAGGTATGAAAAAATCTATTCCCGTAATCATAAGTAGGATTCGAAGATTTGGCTCTTGGCAGAACAAGAAATTGCAGATGTTTTACAGTTTATATAAAATCTTTCCTCTTTTTAGTAACAAAATTTATGGTAAATAATACTAACAAAATAAAGATGTCAGCCAGATAAATACACTGTATTGTTGCAAGCAAGCAATAGTAATTGATTAACTTACCTTTGAATCCATTTTCAAGGGAAAGTTTGCATCTAGTATTTTAATATTACACTATTAAACAAACTGTGAAATTGTGTTTTGTATCCTAAAAGTGGTCATTCATTTTAACAGGGTGTACTGATGGTTGGTCCTCCTGGTACTGGAAAGACCCTGCTGGCAAAAGCTGTAGCCACTGAATGCAAGACTACTTTTTTCAATGTTTCATCTTCCACACTTACCTCAAAATACAGAGGAGAATCTGAGAAACTTGTTCGTCTGCTGTTTGAAATGGTGACTGAGGTTTCTGAACCTAACAGTGAGATGATGAAGTAGAATTGACTCTGCAATAGTGGAACCTTGCCACAGTTTATAACTGATAGTATACGTAAACAGCTATCCAAGCTTTCAGCATTTTGGGTCTTTCTGATTTGTCCCTGTACATTCAAAATCTGGTTATTCCTAAATAACTTACAAATACTGAAAAATTATGTTGCCTTTATTTTCAGGGTTAGTTTGTTAAATTATAGGTAGCTCTCTATAAACTGATTGAATGTAAAACTGGAGATGGAATCTAACTGCTTTCTGGGTGAGAACACTACCTAAGCTATGCATGTTTTGTTGTTGTTGTGGGTGGGTTTTTTTGTTTGTGCTTAAAATAAGTAGACTTCAGAACTGTGGTTGGCCTCAGAGCAGGTAACACTTGAAATTGGCTCAGAATATGTAGTCTTTTCTTTTTTTCACGTGTTAGCAGGTTTGCATGCAGTGTTTGCTAGAGTGCCCAGTACTGAAGGGGGCACCAGAGTTGCAATCACAGTAGTCAGGAAATCAAAGATCTTTTACAGTATAGTTGGATCATATTAAATGAGTTGATATCATGCCGTAACAAACGAATATGTATCTACACAATGGACAGCATCTCCACTGCTGTAGGACAGTAGCTTTTATTATTGCAGATCCTTGTCTTTGACCTGTCTTGTTTTCAGAAGGGTTAGAGTTATTTTGCAGTTGACCTGTCTCTTGGGCAGGTTTCATATCCTGGTGTGTCCTAACTTTGTGTTCATCTTAGCTGTAACTGAATTCTTATTCAAGCATTCTGTGGTGACTTTCACAGTTATAATTTCTGATGTGTAAAACTGCCTTTAGCTTATTAAAAATTTGTTTATAGCCCTAACAACTATAGGACTTTACCAAAAACTGCTCTGCTCAAATGTTAATAATGAGTGCACAGCTACTCTGTAGTTGTTTGCGATGGTCAAAGAGAGGGAAGATTAGGTATTGATACTTACAAGCAGATTAATTGGAGTCAGTGTCATTACTCAGCTCTGAATATGCTGCAGTTTCTTAAGTGTGAGTAAATTGCCATTTCAGTTTCTGCTTTATCTTTTGCTTTCTCTAGGCTCGATTTTATGCCCCAACAACGATATTTATTGATGAGATAGATTCTATCTGTAGTCGCAGGGGAACATCAGAGGAGCATGAAGCTAGTCGACGTGTGAAGGCAGAACTACTAGTTCAGATGGATGGTAAATAACCTGATTGCTGGGGAGGGCTGGACTGGAGGGAAGATGGATAAAGAAAAAATAAGTCAAAACTTCATTCTTCAGAAGAAATTTGTTCGAAAGCCTTACATAAACATAAATTTGGGGTAAAAAAGATACAAGTGCGCTATTCCAACTGTCAGTGTGGAAGGAAAAGGATGGTAATAATAACAATTGCTGAGCATCTGAGCAATGACCTTTATATTACTGACAACAATTGTTGAGCATCTGAGCAACAACCTTTTATTACTGACCCAGAATAGTGAAGATTCAGTGAAAAAATAACCAGATTTTTAAACTGCATAAGAAAAGATATTAATTGTGCCTCTGTCTTTACCTAGCATGTCACTTCTCCAAAACCAAGTAAAAAGCAGTTCGAAAGAACTGTTACCTATTCCAACTGCTTAAACTTGGAGATTTTTTTTTTTCTCCTAAAGATTTATAAAACAGTCTTCATTTTTAAGTGGCTGGGAGTTTTCTTTTTAAAACACTGAGTTCATTACAGCTATTTGGTTAATATTTCAAAAATCAACAAAGTTTAAAAGTAGGTAGCGTTCCAAGGTTGCTGTAGAGGCATCCTTTTTATACTCTGGTGAGCAGGAGGAGGGAAAGACGCAACTGAAAAGTGCTAGTCTATGGACTAATATGTGATAAAATTCCATGAGTCAGAAGATTTTTATATTTCTTTCTGGTTCTCTGATGTTAGTACCCTTTTATGTGTGTCCTTAAGTAGCAGCAGAGCTGTAATACTGTTCTCATAACTGAAGTATGTACCTAAGCTGATTTCATTAGTAACAACTATTTGAAGTCCTTTTACTTGAGTGTTCATAAATGGTGTTTTATATGCAAATTTTCAGGCAGACTGGGTACAATGGCTATTCTACAGCCCAATCCTATGATTATAAGCAAAAACTGTAAATGCAGAGAGTAGCAAGTTTAATGAAATGAACTTCTCATATGGCAGCAGTTTCACAGTACTTTAGAGACTGAGACATTCTCTCTGCCTCCGAGAAGTTGTGATTCAGTTCACCAAATTTAAACATTCACTTGCAGGTTGTAAGAATCCACCTACATACATGAAACATTTTGGTCCAAATTCAGAAGCGAAGAAACTTTGTAGGGGAGTAATGCTGCTTTTGGGGTGAGGGAAGTGGTGTCTGTTTTTTGGTGTAGTAATGTTTTTGCATTTTGGGGGGTTGTTTTGGTTTTTCCTCATGTGCTGTTACAGGATGCTGCTGTGAAAATTCAAACACTATAATGGCAGAAAAACAAGTCTGCTGTAAAACTGTTCCAGCCATGATAGAGAGGAACTTCGTGGTCTGACCAGTGGCCTATGCCACCGCTCCTAATTAAACCAAGTCTCCGTTTTTGCTTACAGGCCGTCATATAGATGGAAAAACTGAACTGTATTGCACTTAATGATTCTATTGCACTTCCACTCACTCAAGTGCAATAGAGTAGCTCCTTTAATATTCTAGAATTGTGGATATTGTTCCCTCTACACATTAAATTTCATAAAACACATGTACATCTTTGCTTTTCTCCAATGCAGGTGTTGGAGGGGCTACTGAAAATGATGATCCTTCCAAAATGGTCATGGTACTTGCTGCTACTAATTTTCCTTGGGATATTGATGAAGCCCTAAGACGGAGACTAGAAAAGAGAATTTACATTCCTTTGCCGTCAGGTATGAAGACTTGGAGAGGGGAGTGGTTGAAAAGACTAAAATCTGAACTTTATCAGTATTGCTTTAGTTTCAATCACCTGGTTTAAAAATCTAATTGATACATATATGCAAATTCATTTATTAATTCAGGACCAGGTTAAATCTAAACATTAGAATAGCAAGTACAGTGTCCTTTTTATTCCCTTTTTATCCTCCTTCCATTTGTTATTTATTTTCAGAAAGTAAATTGTATAGACTCAATATTCTATTCTTTGGTTAGCAAAAGGTAGAGAGGAACTCCTAAGGATAAACCTGCGAGAGCTGGAACTGGCTGATGATGTTGACCTTGCAAACATAGCTCAGAAAATGGAGGGTTATTCAGGTGCAGACATTACCAACGTATGCAGGTATGTTAACATTGCATCATTTGTGTTACTACTGCTACAAACTGAGTGTGTTTGTAAAGTCACTAATTTACATGATTAAAGCTGTTGGATAAAACCAGGCTGTAACTTGTCTTTTATGTATGGCTAATAGGTGAAATACTGCATTAATAATTACCTGCATTTCCATTTGATATTTTCATATAATAATGATGGAAAGTAGTTGCAACATAGATCTGAACAAGGTATGATTTAGGTAAAATTCCGTATTTTTTTCATGTACACCAAATTCCTTGCACGAGGAGTATCCACAGGATGGTAGAGTTGCAAGTTGTTCCACTGAGGTTATAGTACTTCAGAAAATCTATGTATGAGGTGATAGTGGCAGAGGCCAGAATAACTGAAGTAAAAACATGGTCTTCCTTCACAACACAGAAAAGGTATACCATGTTATGAGACAGTACAAGAGGTGGGTACTCAGTACATGGGCTTCAGTGGTGAGGCTGACCTTTATATCCCCTTCTCCTCAGTACTGTTTACATACAGTCTTCTGTGGGTGTAGTCTATAACCCAGATTCCCAAAGTAATAGACTGAAAGTACCTCCTAACCCTTTCTCCAATCTTTATTTCCTTTCAAAAATTGAAAAGGAAAGGAAAGGGCTTACCTTCTAAGAGACTTAATACCAGTCATCTGGTTTGCATCCAAAGATTTGCACTGGCACAGTTGTGTGGTGGCAAATTATGGAATCAGCAGTAAGGGACAAAGAACCAAAACTTCTTAAGATGCTGTTGTCATCAAGCACCTGTGTAACTATGCTTTCAGGCTTTGGAGGTAGCGCTGAAGTGTGGCCAGGCAAGACTTTTGCTCATAGTTCTGCCACTACAACTGTTGTGGAGATATACTTTGAACAGAATAAGAGAACTGTTCTGGATTGCAACAACCTCATTACTTTCCTCAAACACGTGCATTTCTTGCCTTGATTCCTAATGCAGCTCTGCAAACACTTGTCAGCACAGCTGAGAGGACAGTATGCTGTGCTGCAGGGATGAATGCAAGTAGCCTGTATGCAAAACTGCCACCAAAGTTTCTATCAGCAGGGTTGCTTAAGGCTGAAGCAAGAGTTTGGAGACTCAGTACTATTTGCTGAACCAACCTTAACAGTGTCTGGGAAAAGAATGGTATGTTAGTTGCTGTGAATCAGTGTTGTGCAGATTTGTTTCAGTTGTAGGTATGTGAGATGAATTTGTGGTATTCTTTTGTTCGGTCTTGGTGTTTGTTGTGCTTTGAAATGAATTTGTGCTAATAGGTTCGTGTTATGTGAAAGAGAGTTTATTTGCTCTGCTGCTTTGCGCGTTTGAGCTGCAATTTGTCTCCTCCAGTCTGTTCAGTTTTCATTATTTGTAATTAATTTTATACTGGACACCAGTACACTTGTTAAATCAGGATACTTGTACTGCTTTTCAGTGAATTTCATACATATGCATATATTTACATACACAGAGTTGCTTTTCATTTTTTAATTAAAGTCCATTTGTATAACTACTATTCAAAAATTAAAACCCCAAAAGTTAGCAAACAAGCAAACAAAAAGCCCACAAAGAAACATATGAATCTTTCATTTATGGCAGTCTCCACAGAGATAACTGAGGTGGCAGCAATCAGAAATCCAGACAAACTGGGGTTTGCATGTGCATGATGTGAGGTTATTAAGAAAGTACTTACAATAGCCTGTGTAGTTACACTTTGCTAATGATGTCAGGAAAAACGAGTCACAGACATGATTGTTTCATTTACATTGAGACAAAAAGACTTATGGCTGATTTAAAAGTGCTTTTATATGGTTCAGACTCAGAGTATGTAAGCATAGTAAAGTTCAAACTGGTAGACAATAGCAGTGCTCACTAGTGACACAAGCAAAGCATAAGAAAAAGTGAACCGATTCTCCTACCCTAGAGAGTTTTAGGTGAAATCCAAAGTTTTCTGAGCCAGAGTGAAAACCATTCAGAGATAACAGTGCAGTTCCTAACAGTCAATATATAATTGTAGAAAATAAAGGTGAAATTTTATTTTAAATAGACATCCAGAAAATAGAAAATGCATTTAAATGGTGTATTAGATGCAAGTACAAACTAATTATGAATCATTATTTTGAGTGAACTGTGAGGACTGAAAGGCCTTTGGAATGGAACTGACCCCTGTTGCGTGTTCCAGTGGTGGGTGCTTATTTTCTGAATATAGCTTTTGGTGCTTCTCCAGGCACTAAGAGTGCATTTGAGAAAGCACTGAGAGCTGATGTTGGAATGACTGTCAGTAAAATGACTACAGGAGAAAGTGGTGGCAGCTGCACTTGAATTTAGTTCGATGTGTTGAGGTATGGTGGATTTTTTGTTGGTTGGTTGGGCTGGTTTTGTTGGGTTGTTTTTTGTTGGGTTTTTTTTTGGTAAACTGCTGTCTGGAGGCAAATTGGATGCATGGGATGTTGCTCCACTGCCCCTTCATTGTGTAACACTGGTTCTTAGTTCACAAATTATGATATAACAGCAAAGTGTGGTGATTGATATTTGACAAAGATGGAGTTCAACAAGGCAAATTTTTTTGGTTGTTCTGGAATTCTAGTTACTGTATTATGCATTCTAATTGCCAGCTGTTATTTAGTAAATTCATGAAGAATGTCAGTTACGGTTTCCTGTAGGGGAAGGGGGTGGAACTGAAACAGAACATGCTGAAACCATCTTTCTAAATCCTCCTAGAAAACAATGTGCAAGTTTTTCTCTCTTTGGATTCTCACCTACTAATATGGTATGATATACTGTTGTGATATTACCAGGATTACCTTTCCATCTTCTTCACTTCTAGACAAAATAAGTAGCAGTTTCTTATTATAAGCTATATAACAATGAATTAGCATGAATTTTAGTCTTTCAGTGTTAATCCATTTATCACCTGCTGCTACTGATACTACTGTTCAAAATCCAAATGCATTCAGACTTGATGCAGCAAGAAGATGACACACTTGTAAAGACACTTAATGTTTATTGAGGCCAGAAGTTTGAGGAGCCTGCAGGCTGAACGGATTTTGTGGTACATACATTTAGCTCTGAAATGTATAGTTTGGAGGTAGATGCCGTTGACCCATCTGGCTTTGAAGTGGGATTCCTATTTGGACCAGGAAACATTCAAAACATTCCAGCCACTCCTCCTATATGTAGCAGGACTAAAGACATTACTTTGCCTTGTTCCTGTTTCAAAATACTATAAACATCATCTACATCATAGGCAAGCAGTAGCAGTAGATAAACCACTTAGTCTTCACCAACTTTGCCCAGCCTCTGAATAGTATCAACTCGAAGGTCCAGTGAGAGTAAATTCACGTTTGAAAAATACGGATAGCATGGTACTGTAGTTTGTACAGGAGGTCTTCCCCTGAAAGTTTACAATTCTTTTTTGTATCTTTTTCAATGCAGCAGCTTAACTGTGTTAATGCTGTGTTGAGCCTTTTAAACAACTGAACTTGACAACCTGTGTTCAGTAACTTTTTTTTGTTTAATTGCATGCTAAATAGAGATGCATCGCTGATGGCTATGAGAAGGCGTATTGAAGGCTTGACACCAGAGGAAATAAGAAATCTTTCCCGAGATGACATGCATATGCCAACAACTATGGAAGACTTTGAAATAGCTTTGAAGAAAGTTTCTAAATCTGTATCTGCTGCGGACATTGAGAAATATGAGAAGTGGATACTTGAATTTGGATCCTGCTGAATTGTCTGATGTTGAAGGAGCCACCTTACGTCTTAAAAACAGCTTTAGAAGTGCTAAGTAGTGTGTCAGTGCACTGTGTGCTCTTTTTAACTTTTGTAATTTAAGAGCAAGGGATGTCTAAATAAATCTTTTTTTAAAATGCAGTTCTGTATAGTGCTCTTTGAACTACTTCAGAAGTTACCCATTTTTCTCAAATGCGAAAGATATTGATGGGATCTGCTTTGATCATCATGACTTTAAAATTACTCAAATTTAATACTAGAACCTCTCACATCAGAGGGCATACTCTTGAAAAGCAGCTATTACACCAAAAAAACCCTTAACTGGCTCTGCTAAATGTAAGGGATGCTGAGAACTAGAAAATGGGATGAAAAAGTTGCAGTTACATAAATGGTTTTGCTAGGTGACCTTGGAGAATTCTACCCTTAAACTGTTTCTAAGGCATTAATAAGGAACCTGTACGTAGGCTGGGATTTAGAGCAGCAACCCTTGCTCTGCTAACAGTCAATGGATTCAACTGAAGTTTAAGCAAGGGGTAGGATCATCACTGGTTTATTAAGTCACATTAAAATACATCCAGGCTGCGTAAACTAATTCTGTGCGGCCAGCAGTGATGATGTTACAAATACAAAATCTAAATTCTCTTTTTACGTTACTTGAGAAGTGGACTGTAGAAGCAGTTCTCTGAGAATGGTTCTACAACAACCATTTAGGTCATAATTACAGATTTTGAGCAACAGTGGTAATGTAACTAAAACTTATCACTTCTGTTCAGCTCCTGTTATTTTAGAATGCTTCTTCCTACATTCTGAGGGTGAGACAGGAGGGGTGCTGTGAAAGCCACAGGTCATGAGATAAGAGATGTCACCTTTCCTTAAAAGCTATTGCTGTCTGACAGACTGGGGGGATTTTTTTCAGGTTTGTTAGTTTTGGGGGGGGGGGGGGGGGGGCGTTGTGTGTCCTACTCCCTTTCTTTCCCCAGCTGTCATCTGCATTGTTGTCTGCTCACATCCTGGGAGAATGAGACCTGCTATGAGTGGCATGTAGGACAGTTGCCCTTTCCTAACTATTAGTTGTGGTAAGGCTTTTTAAACTGGTTTACAAAATGATTCAGAATGGTCCCAGCTAAAAGTAAAGAAAGTTTCTTCTGAAGCATGTGAGACTTAGGACTCAGAAAAACCATGTTAACATGTAAACATGTTAAAGCAGAACACTAGTTTTTTAACTTTTTAAGGCCTGATAGCTCCAGCTCCACAGCACAGCACAGTGTTGTGTTCAAGATTTATACTATTTTTTAAATGAAATTTTGCTAACCAATTGTACTATTTCTTTCCTTGTGCTTTGTAGCTTTTTAGAACACAGGAAGAAGAGGATTACATAGCTCATGGAAATTGGCCGTGAAGCAGTACCAACAGTTTTTCAGGCTTAATCAGTCATGTTGCAGCTGTTTAGAACACAGTTAAATCTCCTTGTTGCTGTGCAGGTGCTTGGTTTACAGTTTCATAAGTAAGGGTGAGCTGACAGCTGCCAAATTTCCATCTGCAGTGCAATTCATACTGTGCTTATGCAGTAAGGAAGAATTGTTGTTTCATGTCCATCCTACTTTTTTTCAAAGCTAAACTTCAGTCTTATACATCACTTCTGTGTTAATGAAGGGGCCAGCATTATGTTCATACAGTGGCAAGAACATTAATGTCCATATACAGAGAAGAGCAGTTTGTCTACAACTGTTTGAAGACTTGCTCTTGTCTCTGCAGTTGCCATTCCTGTGCTAGAGTCTTAGAAGTTTGCCATTTAGCTGTGGATGACAACAACTCCTCTGTCATGTGTTTTCCTTCACTAAATGGCATTATTCAGATGTTCCTGTAGCTCTACCATCACCTCTGTCTTACATGGCTATGTTACCATTATGGTAGCTCTCCTGTGGTACAGTCTGGAAAGCACTGCCTGGGCCTCCAGGGATGTCAGTTACTGCCACTTGTTCCAGCTCAGCAGAGTAGCTGCCCAGATCACATGCTTCGTGCCTCACACCTGCCCAAAGCACCCACAGCCAGTCATGACACATCCCCTCTTCACAATCCTTAGTTAGCTAGGTATCTGGCAAACATTTGGGACTATATGCTCTAATGACACTGAGCTTGAGGAAGTACATGTAAAGTATGACCCACAAGGTGCTAGAACAAATGATAAATTAAAAAAAAAAAAAAAAGAGTGTAGTGTCCCTGTTATCTGGGGCTGATGTATAATACACTCTGTTGCTGGGTTTTGGGGTTTTTTTTTGCAAGGGAAGTCAGCGTTAGAAATGTTTCTTTCAGTACTGCAGTGCTCTCAGTTTAGCAACACAGCTCAAGTTGTTCCTGTCACAGACAATCTGTAAGCACAAGTATCTGAATAACTGGGAGATCTCATTAAGCTTATGATAATCTTTCCTTAAGGAGGGAGGTTTGTATGTGGGAAATCCTGGCTTGTCTCCCTCCCTGTAACAACTTAATCTGAACATGAATAATTCTGATCAATCAAATGATAACTGTGCCTAGTTTTATGCCATGTAGTTAAGTTTGTGGGTTTTTTCCTAGTTCTTCAATTTTTGTTCAAACAATTTCTGTCAATAAGAACAATGAAAAGCTAAAACCCCAAACTGTAGTCTGCATCTAACACATTTAGCAAACTGCTATTTTATGTAGCTAAATATAGATGCACACATGAACACAGTCTAAAACAATTAAAATGTTTATTTGAAAAAATGTTACCAGTACAAATCAGCATGGGCAGACTGGGCCTACTTAGGAATAGTAAGCCAGTATTTTTGGAGAATTTTCATTGTTTTTCTTTTGAGACTTCACATAGTGCTGCTGTCACATATACAAAAAGCACATTGTTTACAAAGAGTGGAAGGGGCCATAAAAGTGTAAAGTGCTTGAAATAAAATCTGCCTTTTTCACTTTTGTTTTCATATATAAAATGCCAAATTACTTGAGTAACACAAATGTTTGGTAGTGATTATTTTTCTTGCAAGGCACACTCAACCCTAAGAGACCTGAAACCAGGTTGGGCAGGTTTGTTTAGGCTTGCAGGCACAGCTGTTGTTTGTGATACTCGCTCATCCTTTCTGAAGAATGCTACCTGGAGAATTCAGGACATGCTGAATTTCACTATCTCACTGTTCAGGATAGCTGACCTGGTTATCTATGGGCATGAAGGCAGCCAGCATCCTGTCTGAGATGTGGAAAAGTGACTTCACAGAAGTTAAAACCAATGGTTGCCCTCGGGGTGGAAAGCTGTTTTATTCTGAAGCTTCTCAAAAGGCTGCATGTTTATTGAGAGGCACAGGGAAATCAGCTTTGGGCCTCGGCCTCAGTGTCCCTTTGCCAATTAATCAACTGACTTAGTTTTTTTAATAGGAAACAAGATATTAAGATCAAGTGCCAAATTTCAGGTCAACTCAAAATTTGGAGTTACTGTTTTTTAAAAACAAAGTAAATACAGTATTAAGTACATACTTTCTCATCTAAATTATTTTTCATGTCCGGAAGATCTGAAGGCAACCTGATGGTAACCACAGGTACAAAGGTGACTTGATCCAGGAGAAGGATGCCTCTGAAAGGTAAATTACCAGGTATTAGAAAACAATAGACAAAGCCATCCCATGTTCTAAAAATTAAGATTTATTCTTAAACTCCCCAAATTTAGTTTAAATCAATGCATCAAGTATTATCCTCACAATACCTCTTTTATGAGGCTAGAATGAAAACTTAATGGAAAACGGGTTCCAAACGTACTAGCTGTGGTTTCAGAGGGGTCCCTTCACCCAGGTTCTATGTCTGAACTATCAGCAGCATAGGCTCTATATGTTCAGTGTCAAGGTAACCTAAACCTGTCTGCCATCAGGACCAACTTTGTCAGGCTCTTGCACCTCATTCTCCAAGATTAGCTAAAGCCTCTAGTTTTATCAGCATACTGTAGAATGGCATTAACAACTTGGGACAAGGTCTTGACTCACATCTGCATCTGTGTCATTCACCAAATAAGACCACCTCTTCATTCTTACTGGTTTATAATCACAAATTAAACTTTCACCACTTTATACAGGTAGCAAGAAAACTACTGTGTGGTTTTGGGGCTTTTTGTTTTGTTTCAGAAAATGGGGAGAGGACTACCCTTCTAGTGTTATAATTTCTTGAAATGCTGAAAGAAGCCATGTGCAAGCTTCCTATTTTCCAATTTGAAGAGAAATTACTGCAGGCTGGTTCCTCTGCTTAGTGTGAGCTCTGCCACAGACAGGCTATCAGACACTTAGCTGAACAGTTTATGAGGATTAGAATGTTTTTCCTCATTCTACTTAGTTCAGAGTTTCACACATGGCAGTGTTAAGCTACTTACTGCTGTGAGGGCTATAAAGTGTTTCCTCATTTCTTCTGCTCTAACAAGTTAGTTGCAAGAAACATTCCAATCTGACACCATGCTTTGTGAAACGTCAGGGGGAAGCATGACCTCTTTTGTCACTGCAGTTTCCAAACTCCCTGATCTTCCCACCCTTGTATTTTTCTAGCTCTGTCAGAAGGACTAAGGCCACTTGTATCCTTGGGTGGATAAATAAAAGTCACTCTCAGAGGGCTAGGTCTTCCAGAACAGACTTGGGTCCCTTAAAATGTACATGCTTACCCATTCTAGGCCTAAATCTATACTGATTTCTTGGCTGCAGTTACTAATTCCTCTTTCCACCCCTTGTTTTGAGAGCTTCCTTCTCCAAAAAATATTAGTGTTCCTGGTAACACACCAAGTGAATAAAGCCATTTGCAGTCAATCAACTTTCTTTATGACCTTTTGCCACCAATGCTAGCACTAATAACTGTGGCTTGTAAGCTGCCTATATAGGTAGCTCATCCTTGGAGAATTCCTATACAAATCTGCAAAGCCAAATTTGAGGGCTTTCATAACTACAACTCCAACACAGCAGGAGTATGAAAAGATTTAGAGTTGTTAGAATTGTTTAGCTCTAGTTTCCACCCTCCTCTCTCTGAGCTATATTAATGGTATCTCACAATGTAATCCTTAGAAGACTTGATAAAAATTTGGCAGTATGACAGCCAAGCTAAAGACGTTTCCAATGAAACATTTTCCCATGTTCCTCTGAAATGCCTATACGTCAAAGGGTCACTTGGGATGGAAAGTTACTGGCAGCCTTTTCACTGACTTGTTGCCACAATCTTCCCACAGAATAGGGCTGCTTCTTGAAAGATTTATTTTTTTTACTTAATGTTATACCTTCATCAGAGGAAAAAAAAAGCAAAAATTTCTTACTTGTTTTCACAGGAAGGGAAAATCACCTTCAAGATTTTCAGAATAAGAGCTGCTCCAACAACTCCAACTACAATGACTTCCATCAGACTAAAGAAGATAGGTAAAGATCGAAACCAGAATCTGCACAACCCTTTTCTTAAGTCTTCCACCCACTGGCACATCACCTGCAACCAAACAGGTAAAAATAAAAAGATATGTTGCAAAACATAGCATGTACAGTGTTTGTAGCTGCTACTGAATCACATTTCACAGTGATAGTTTTACTGAAGTTATGGATGTTTAAACATACATAAAAGCAGGATGCAATTCATTGGTGACTCAGACCTTTTTCTTCTATGAAGCTTGGAACAGGTGAATGTTTAGTTCTCTGCTCACCCTACTGCAGTTCTCTGAAAGGAAAGGCCACTTTGGAAAATAAAGGACACTTGAACAGAGCAGGTAAAGGGTGAGCTATTTGTACTAGGTCTAGAGAAACTATGATACCATGGCAGTGTACAGCAGGGAAAGGGTTACTGAGCCCAGCAGAGGCGTAGCACCTTCTGTAGCCTACTTTTTCTAGCTGTAACTTTCAGCCTACTATTTTGGCCCTCCAGTCTGCGCAGTAGGTTATAAAGTGTTTCTGTCAGCCACAGAGGAGACCTTCAAGCCCATCTTCACCTAATATGGAACTGAAACTTCTCAAGCTGTTACTGTGTTTCTTACAGGGGGTGAGCCCTGTGGCTTATCTACCAGAGAGGTAAGCACTCAAAGCAGGGTCAGAAATAAAAATCATGTATTTTAAAGATAAAAAATATTTGAAATTGTTATAAATGTTTATCTTGATAAAATGTAGCTATCATAACTTGTTCTCATGAAGTATCTGTGAGGTTAGAACATTGCAGGATTTAGAAACCCATTTGCTTCCTACTAGAGTTAAAAAAAAAAAAAAAGGCAAAATAAAAACCAACAACAATTTCTCACTGCTAAGGGGTAATTTAGGAAGGTAGTGTGGTTTTTTAAGATCTCTGGAGTATGTCTGTAAAAGTCTGATCATCTTGGTGGTTGGCTGTGGGGATTTCTTAGCCTTCTGTGGAAGTTGGTTACTGCCAGATACCCCAGAGAACAGAAAACCCTGGTCTTTAACAAACACAAAGCAGCAAAAGAGTACTCTGAGAAGTCAGCTGTAGGTTAAGTATGAGTGGGCATTCTCTCTTCCAGAAATAAGATATTACATACTAGGTTGCTTTTTTTTTTTTTCCAAATTAAAAATAAAGGACCAAAGGCAAAGGCCTGGGAATGTTAAATACCTTCTTACCATCTTTACATGGGTGTGTTTGGTCTTTACATGAGCAAAACCCACTGCTTGAATCCTAACAATGTCAGGTTGGTTTGTTTTGTTCTGTACACATCCACAATGGAGGAAAACAGTATTTGTATGTCTTTCTGTAGCCAATACTAAAAATGGGGAAGGAAGTTTATTCCCTCAAACTGTAGTACTGAATAACATTCAGCTCTGTCTGCAGCATGTTACTACAACTTTGCCTCTTAGAATCACCATCAAGCTGCATGCATTTCATCTCTGGGAAAACGGGGAAAAACCCTCTCTTTAAGCTTTTTAACTTTATACCAGTCTTTAAAGTATATGCCTACAGTTAAAACAAACATCAATCAATGAAACTACCTTGTAAGAAGATGGAGGCTCTATCCTAAGAGGAGTCTCTGGTAACTTGCCAGGCAGTGTCTGTTCATCTACTGTAGTTTCTACTTGCTGGATCAGGTACTGACTGGTAGTTTGCAAGGGATCTTGAATATCTGAAGAAGAAAAGCTAGATTTAGTGTGGGGCTTACTTTTTATTTGACTCCTATTCCAGAAAACAGAGACATTCGGCATTTCTATACTTATAACACAGTTCTCACACATTTACAGCAAGAACACAGAAGGCTGACTTTTTTTTTTTTAAACTGGATTAGTGAAGTTGATAAGCAGCAAAGCAGTGTTACAGTGCAGCCTTTAGCTGTGCCCCAGCTGTAAATTTCAGCTGTTGCCAGGTTAAAAGATGGTTAAGTAGATCAAAATATTCATCTCCTATAAAATCCTTGAGAGTTTTTTGATTAAGTAGAACTGAAATAAGATTAAGGCATCAAATAACCTCTCCTTTTAATTTATGCAAGTTTAAGAATATAAACGTATTCTCTGGTTTGGAAGTGACCCAGACAGGTATTTCCTCTCCAGTTTTCTCTTTCATTCTCAGGAAAAAAGGGAGCATTATAGAACTTCCACCATAGCACTGAGAAAAAATTATTCCTGTGAGATCTCTGGGTTGGAGATTGACAAGTACCAAGTGCTTCACAGGAGAACAGATCTGAAAACAAACAAACAAAATACCTAGAATGTAGAAGAGCTGAATTTAGCTGAATTTTTAGTTGAAAAAACAAACCCTATAAAATAAAACACTTCCCTGTTAATGAAGAAACTGTTTCACTATGTAGAACACGGGAATAATTATATTCTTTTACCCTTGTAAAGCAATCCATGAACTACGGGTAAAAGTATTATGTAACAGCTAAGAGATGTACCTTTTCCTGAGAGGTTGGGAAGTGTAAATAGCATGTCGTTGTCCCTTGGGATGGAATACAGCATGCTCTCTTTCAGAGGGACAGTGTAGTTTGAATGTCTAAGTACTCTCAGGTCCTTTACTAAAATATCTATCTCTGTTACTTCTTCCTGCTGAACCTACAAGAGATGCAAACATTCTGGTATTATTGAGTTTAAAGTGAAGTAGGCAGGCAGAGAAAACCAATACATCACAGAAAACCCCAAGGCATTAAGATTTAGACATAGGGATGTAATAGCATGATTATATTAGTATCAGCATTCTTTGTTTTTACATACCACGCTACTATAGACCGAACCACATTAGCAAGTACAGTGAACAGGCTGGGTCTTTCTCTCTGCAAAAGCACATGGTAGTCACTCCATGGGCTTTTAACCAAGTCTTACATAGCTCATTACAACCCAATTTCAGGGAGGCATTTTAGGGCATGGAAAACTCAACTATGTAGTGAAAATGCAATTCCAAACATTGAAAGCGTTGCTGAGGCAACAGTGACACTTCTGCTTTTGCAGTAATGTTGCTTTTTTTCAACAACCAAAAGAATAGTTATCTTCATCTGCTTTCAATGCTGCATTGGACCCATTCATTGCAATGACTGCAAGCATCACTTATATAAAATGCATTCAGCATAACCCCTAGTAACATCAATAGACCAAGAACTGACAGAAATCCAGAGTTTGTGACCATAACTGTAATTGTTACCTAGAAATATAACCAACAAAAGAAGAATGCAGCACATGTTACAGTTTCACTCATGCTTTTAGATCTATAGGCCAACCAATGGTCTCCCTTTGCTTCAAACATGTGCAGAACAATGCAATGAAACAGATTATTGTTACTGTCAGCTGGTCATTAATGAGAAAGATTGAAAACTTGTGACTTAAAGGAACAATTAAGGAAACAGCATTAGCATTCTGGTTGTTTTTACTAGGTCCCTGTGAAAATCTGAAATGCATTTTTCTGTCTAGTTTGAAATCTGAAACACAGCAACACTGTTGTGTAACAAATGAATCAAATGAGGCTACATTAGCCTCCTAACAGTGGGATAAACAGCTCATTAGAAAAGCTTCAAACCTCTCAATTTCTTATTAACAGAGTAAAATTTCAATGTGATGCATATCCCTGTAGAAAATGCTACATGCTGAGTATGCAATCAATTCAAGATCAACAGTATTATCATTCTTCTAAAAAAAGACAGCTTCAAAAGAGCGTGGCCACATGTATGATGAAAGAAAAATCTGACACTTTTGCTGGCTTCAGCAGCTGTATCTTTTCTGCAGAACCTCTCTGCTTGAAAAAATAACTATACCTTATAGGTGAATTTTGAGAACTCAGTTCTGCACATTTCAATCTGTCAAGGATCAGTGCTGGGCTGACCACCAACCCAGTCACAGATGCTCCTACCCCCAAAGGGAAGGGAAAGGGAATAAGAGAGAGACAGAGACTTGTGGATTGGAAAATTAGAACTATTTTAATGAAAATAATAATAAAATGAAATATATATAAATATGTACAAAACCAATACCAAACCCAAACCCTTTACTCTGCACCCCCTAACATGAGACACAAGATTAAGCAGTGACTTTGGTCTGCAATACCAATCCTTGGTAGTTAATCTAAACATTAGGTCTTTTCACTGTTAGAAATAGGCAGTGTCTGTGAAAACACACTGTTAGTTTCAGAAATTGCAGCTACTTAGAGGAGCATTAGCTAAAAAGTAAAATCACTGAACAGAATTAGTTCTGTTCTACCCCAAACCAGGAAACAGTCTCAGCTAGAATTGGGACTCCTCACATTCACTGTTGTTTCTGCAAATACAGTTAAAATTTGTTAGTTTTTTTCCTGTTCATCTCAAAATCCATGTTCATTATCATGGTTTTTATTCAAATTAATTTATTATCTTACATGCAAAATATTGTAAGGCTAAGCTCTCAGGTTTTGTGGGCTTTCACACTGCCCTGAGAGTTTGCTGCTGCAAGCTGTTCCCCATGCTACATGCTTGAAACGCTTTGTGAGCTTGGAATAAACAATGGGGAAAACCCCAGGACTTGGAATGAGCCCAAACCCTTTTATTAATTTTGTACAATATTTTGTAAATGAAGTATTGCTTGTGAGTCTGACTTTGCTTGCATAAATACATGTGTTGAAAGAGCATGTGACTGAATTAATGATATTTTAACAAGTTTACAGGAAAGCCATCCAACATTTAATTATTAAAAGAAGAGTAGAAGCACTAAGACTTCAAGTCTCCTCATGTACCTCTGCTACTCTACAGGCAGCTTAGGTTGGTATTGTCTCCCTCAGTAATGTGCCACCTTGCATGAGATTAACTATTTTGTGCTCTAACCACGAGCTAGACATAACTAAACCTTTTCATCTCTGGTAACTACTTGCCTCTCCTAAATTATAAACAAGCAGAGCGTTGGGTTGTTTTGTTTGTTTGTGAGGGTTTTGTTGGCTGTTTTTGGGGGGGTTTTTTTTACCTGTTTTCCATCAATTTCTGTCACTTCTTCCTGAATAACAATCAACTGCAAATCAGAACTGGATGCCAAAGGCCACTCATGAACCATGAAGCGAACACTGACAGTTCCCAGGTGCTGCTGGTCTGGTAAGTTATCCAGGTTTCCATTCTCTACTGTTAACACACAATGTCACAGTTTTCAAAGACAAAGCTGTATACAACCACAGGACAAACAGTCACAACTCTGACATAGATCCCTTTGCCCATGCAGCATCTGAACGGAAAAGTTGTTACAACTACAGAGGAACACCTACATGAAACCAGAGATGCCTGAACAGTTATATAGAAGTCCATACTATGGTGATGTCCTTAACACTTCCAGTAATTGCTGTTACAAGTGGTAGTAATCTGGGCAACAGATAAAACAGATGCCATGATTTTTCACTCGTATGTCACCACATCAAACTTGGAGTAGGTCTCTGTAACACAGGAGATAGCAGTACTGTATGAGCACCAGAATGAGGGAGCTTGCAAACAATGTTGCATCCCTGCCTCTGAAGTTTGCATTTAAGCACTCTAAGCAGCACTATTTGGCTTCACTATTGCTGCATTTTTACTTTAGTTGTCCAGAGGTGTTCCTAAGAGTAATGCCACAGCCTAGCCAGCCACCTGTGTAACCATCTCGATTTGCACAACATTCCCCTTCCTCTCAATACAGAAACAAACATGCTCTTTTCCATACACACTGCATATGCTGCTCAAGATGAGTGTCAGTTCCTTCATACATGTTTTTTCTGCCCCTCTGTCCTCTGTTTTCATACAAAACCTGTGACACATCAGACTCTCTTCCTACCCAAAATCTTTCAACTGTTTAAACAACCTAATATTCCACAAGTACCCAGAGAACTGCCTCTCTACCCTCCTGATTTCTGCACAGACTCAATATCCTTCTCCCAACTACCATGCCCATGTGAGAGCAAACTAGAACTGAAGTGCTGCAGAAGTGCAAGAGTGGAGGTGACAGACCTCTGCAGCATGCAGACAGCAAGGTACATGAACTGAGACTGAATTGTCCTCTGATTCCAAGCCACTAGTGCTGTGTGTCACTTGCAGTGCTAAGCCTAAGAGGCAACCTGCGAGAAGGCTGAACTAGTGTTTCTCAGTTACACAATAATAAGTCAGCATGTTCATTACTTTTATGCAACATTTCCTTTCCTTATAAAGCTATTTTCCTTATTTTAAATATAGAAAAATACTTTTGGGCATCATTTAGCAGTATCTTCTATTGTGAAAATAAGTGGCAGAAGGACAGAAAGAGGTTAGAGAGAAAGAGAAAAGTTCCCTACAGGAACCTTTACCTCTCACCCTACAGGTGTGAGCCTGAACACTAACCCACATGCTCAAGTGTTTTCTGACTTACAGCAGCAAGCATACATTAAAGGACCAAAGTCTGAAAGATGCCATGTAGCTGAAGATCCCTGTGGTCCCAGTCTTTCATGTGACAGGCTGCTCAATCCCCACCACATTCAACAGGAATGAAAGGTAACACTTCCAAAATTGACATTTGTGGGAACTTCAAGTCGGGATATAGGCACCATGCATAACCTGACAACAGTATCAATACCCTTCAGTAGACTTGGTGTCTATTCAACAGCAAGAATATTTGGTTTGTTTTTTAAATACATTCTACAGTATTTTTCACCTCTTAAAAAATAATGTCTCAATATTCAGTTAGCATTTCACAAACATAATCTGAATCTTTTATCAATGATTTAAAAAATACATAGTATAAATATTAATTTACAGATAACAGAGAGGTACTGTCCTGAGGAGCCAGACCCAAACATGGAGATAGTGAGTTCCAGGTTCCTAGCTCTCAGGTCAGTGTTTTTCTCATTGTCTCAGATTCACATTCATAATTGTAGTCACTGCAAGCTATACAACTATTATTTTGAAAATTACTAGGAACTATATTTCTCAAAATTAGTCAATAAAATCTTATCTGGTTTTCTGGAGTCAATTATCTTGCAGGTAAAGGATATTTTGCCATGGTTTTCTACCCTAAGATAGAAAAACCAGAAGCAATAGGAACATAACTATCCCAGAAAAAGTTAAATGAATTACTGTTCTCCCTCTCCAGAAAAGAAACAGTGTCAAATTAATAATTGATCATGCTTAGGAAGGAAAGGTTCAGGAAACAAGGTCACGGCTCAGAGAAGCCATTTAGGAAAAGCATTAATGCCCTCCAAGTAAATGTCTATAAGGAGAGGATGACCTCAGAAAGCAAGCTAGAGACTGACTGCACCTAATCCACCAAGAGATCATTCTGAATACAACAGAACTTAAATCAAATGAGTATAATGCCCTTGTTTAATCAATTATATAGAATACTGTGTGTATCTGAAAAAAAATCACTTTCAAAGAAGGTGTAGCATTGAATCAGCAGAAAAAAATAGCAGTTTCAAGGTAATTCAAAGTCATTGACCACTGCAGAAAACTAGCAAAACTGCAGTATTTCTTCTGTAACATCCTATCAAGCAGAAACTTGTTTGTCCAATTGACACAGAAATGAGATAATTATAAGATCTTCCTAACAATAATTCATACTTTTGTTACTGAATCTCCTTTTGGATATATGCCAACCAGCCTAAGGACACAGCCATTAGCAGGGTGGAGTTGCATCCTTCTGTTCAAATTGTCTGGCTGGTAGCACAAAACACTCTTTTGAAAAGACAGGCAGAATCTGGATTTCAGATCAGACCATTTACATATAAGCATCTGAATGTGATTTTTTTTCCATCTATTTTAATAGCAAAATTATCCTACCTTGGGAAATTATTTACTTCTGCAATGCTCAGGTTTGCAGAGTATGAGAACACACAGTCATTGTAAGCTTTGGTTACTAGATAACAGGGAAGCCAAACACCCCAGGGGGGAGGGGAAAAAACCAAAACAAAAAAAAAAAAAACCACACACCTGAAAAGAACACAGAGAGAATACTCACATATTAGTGTTTGACAGGTTATGTGGGCTACCCCACTTTTCATAGGAAAATCATTCAGATATACCTGTCCATTAACATAGGTGATATTAAAAATAACCTGCAAGAAAGACAGACAGACAGAATGAGTGTATGGGTCCCGGCTCTATGCTACAACTGTGTTCTCAGAGGAACACACTTCAAACTGACTGACGTCAGACAAAATAACTTTTGCATAGACACACAGACTTTGTTTTACTGCATATTAATTCCCTGAGTAAATAGAAAAACTGGACAAACCTGTCCTTGGTGAAATTCTCCATCGGTTTTCAACATCCTAACATTGACTCTGATTGTTTCCTGGAAAACAACATTGAGAATAGGTGTTAAGCTTCTGAGAAAACATATAAGCCACTGCAGGCCACAGGCAACTTTCACGCAGTGTCCTGACAGAAAGAGAACATAGAATCCCCAGAGCATATTCCCAGGCTTTCTATCCAGCAGCTAGAAGAAAGAGGAATATGCTTACTTGTTTCATATTAAGGGTTAGTTTGGGTTTCTCCCCCCTTTGTAATAAAGAGAAATTATGAGAAAAAATGGCTGCTGCATCCCCTTATGTACAGGGGTTTTTAAAAATAAAGATAATATAATAATAAAGCTAAATTCTCAGGAGAACTTGTTTCACATAGCTATAATGGAAAAGAAGTCTCATAATAGCCTCTCATATTAGCAGAAAAATAAGAGATGCTACAAGGAAAAAAGTCAGATTCTTTGTAAATGTCTTGTTAAGCTCTCCACTTAGTCTTCAAGGCAAAGTATACTTTAATACATTTTAGCCTGTAAGAGACAACAATCAGTTTTGTGAGTGTGAGCAGTAATGCTGTTTCTTTTCTTTGGTTATCATTCCCAAATTATGCCACATGGATACCTCCAAACCAATGGGGATGTTCTTTCAAACCCTTTAGTTTATGAAGTCATCCTGTCCTCTCATTTCCTTCTTGTAATTTCAGTGCTGTTTTGTAGATGGGACCTTAAATGTCCGAGGCCTGCCCCTAGATACAAAAGCCAAATCTCTCTTGGACGCAACCAAAGTAATTGTAGCCACGCTGCATTCCTGGGCAACCTCTTCAAATACATTAAGGTCCCTATTTGCCTTCTGGGATCCTGAAATGATTCTAAACACATTTCCCTCTGGAAAACTTTTCCATACCTTCAGCATCTTCTTTAGCTCTCTGTTTGAGTCACGGTTTTACAACTAACAGCTAAAAAGTGAGTAATGTCTCAGAAAAAGTTGAGCTTGTGCAGAACTGAAAATAAATTAACACATACATAACATTTTTTCTTTTGGGATTTTTATAAAACACTAGATTTTCAGCCAGGAAATACTTGAAAAATACAGTACCTAACATATTGTAGTTCCATTTCATGAACAGGGAGCTTCTGAAGTGTGACTATAACGTAAAAAAGTCCCCAAAACAACAGGTGTTAATCAGTATAAACAGTTAGCCAGGACTGCCAAAACCAGAAGAAAAACATCCAAATCCAACTCAGCAGAAAACTGGCATCATGAGAAGCATGGTTTAAAATCTAACAAAGGTAATTTTTTGGTTAGAAAGTACTTGTTGATGCTTCAGACGCATTTGTCAAATCAGTAGGAAAACTCTCTGGCTATTGAGACCGAAGAGAAATCTTTTTCTCAATGCCCCTTCTAGGAAACAGGTGTTTATACTGACCCTTCTTCAAAACTTAAAGCCTAACTATTCAAAGTAAATGCAAATTATCAATTTACTTAGAGAACTCTAAGTCCATAACTGAAAATATAAACCAGATTAATAATACAATCATAGGATGTAATCTAATCTGCCACCTGTAATTTCCTCAAACTACTTATTTCCTTCTCCTATTTTAAGAATTCTGTATATTCAATTTTTTCTTTAAATCCACCAAACTTCCAGCTCTTTTAGCATTAGCATTCAAAGCTGCATGCCTATTACACCATCAAACTGTTTAAAAGATTACCAAAACCTTGTGTCATTACTTCCTAAATTTTTGTTTTCTGAGAATTCAAAAGGCACAAAAGATGGACTTTCCAGGAAGTCTTATTCTCCAGTTTTTAAGCCTCAAATGAAATCTTGTACACAGAAAGTATTTTGCAACCTCTTCTGAACATCTGCATAGTGACTCAGAGAGATTACAAGAAAATGACTGGTGGCCTCTAACTGCTGAAAAAAGGAAAATCCCCCTACTGTTTTTTTTTAATCAAATGCTTCATTTGAAATAAAGGGCATGGGGCAAGATAGATACGCTCAACAATTAATCATTAAATGTCTAAAGTGAGCTGTATACACGATGATTGTCTTCAAAACATCTGTCAATTCTGTTGATGTGGTATCCACAAGAGTCATGAACTCTGGTACGTGCTTAAAACTTGCACTTAGAGAGCATATTACATGTTTAGGAAATTAAATTACTTCAGTGGATCAATTCCATGCTGTCAGAGTTACAAAGAAGAGATCATAGCATGCAGACAAATAGGACAGCTTAACTGCGTGCTGCCTCCCTCCTGCACATCATCCTTCCCTCTCATTTATGCCAAGTCAGTGAGCTAATCTAGCTCATCCAATTAGCAGGAAAACCTTCCCTTTTTTGCCAGACTATTCTTCTGTCAGTTGAACAAGCAAGGAATAGCCAGGCAAGCACAAGTGGCGCAGGAACACAGCTACTTGTTCTGATGGCCACAGGATTTGGATGGTCTGCCTGCCCTTGCAGCATCTCTTTAGGAGATGTCCGTCCTCACTATCATCTCAGAAGATGGTGGTGCATCTCCTGAGCAGCACAGGTTCATAAAGCTACTCAATAACTTAGAGCAACAATTAATACCCCACTACAGTGGCTACACCATGACTTTTGCAATTTTCTGTTCACACAAAACAGAGAACCCATATCCTTGCCATTCCACTGACCAGTCTCTTCACATCCAGCTTCACAGATTCTACTGATAACTTCCCATATTCTGCACATCCATTCTCTTGAGCAGTCATATGTTCTTGCTTTGCCCCTTCACTAAGCAGTCTCATAAGACCTGATGCCACTCTTGCTAAGAAACATTTCCAGTAGATCTCAAAGTTCTGGTGCTGAAAAATTATCAGTTTTCAATTGTTCTTGCTTGAAATACTCTTGAACTGATACAGAAATATCTCAAAGACTAGAGGAAGACCAACTTTTCCAGTGTCAGAATTGACGTCATTCCCAACAGACTTAGAGCTCTGCAGTGATGTCCAAAAATTTCACTTTTCTCAATTATATACTCTCATAGGTAGCTACCTTTAACATTAGAAGTTTTCCTCATATCTAACCTGAAGCTTCCTTGTTGGAATTTATGAACAGGTTGTTCACTACTCTTCACAATATCTTCCTATGGGAAATAACAGTCCTCCAACTCAGTCTCCCTGATTTTGTGCCACTCCTATCAGCTCACTTAATCCTTCTCTGGAGGTGAGTTCCTGTAGCTTCCCACTAGTGTCTCCTGCAGTGCCACACCCAAAACTCAATGGGTCCTGCTGTGGACCCATACCAAAACCAACATGAGAGCAAGAAGCACAAGATGTATGCCAAACACAATGAAAAGCTGGCCAGGAGAGCTGGGGCAGAGGAAGGGACTATTGCTAGCAGCTCAGAGGACAGCAGAGTGCCATCCCAGCTGACCCACTTTCACCCATACCAGGGAATGGGTGATGCACAGTACTGCCCCTGTTACAACCTCAGTTGGAACCTCCTTGAAATCTTCTTGTGAAGAAGTGCTCAAGAGCTGTAAGTAGTTTATGCTTGCTAAACTGGAAGGGAAACACGCTTGCCAGGCCAATAGTTCCTTTACCATGCTTTCAAGAGGAAATACCTGCCCTGACAAGCCATACTTGCTAGAAAGTGCTCCAGTGGTAACTCAAATTTTCATCTTTCCAATTCTAGGGCTGAAGATACACAGAATTATGGAAAAATCCTTTAATTTCCACAGAATTTTTTTTCTAATGTTAAGATAATGAAACTCACTACTGGCTATGTACTTCAACACTAAGAAAAGTAATTAACCCCACATCATTTATTTTGTGGATCGAAAGCATAGTAAGGCAACCCTGTAGTAACCAAGCCATTGAGAGCAGGACATGGGTCCTCTGAAGTCATCCATAATTCTGCACTGTCAAGTTCTGGAGAAGTATGAACTATGAGTGTAAGGTTTATGTAACTTACATTATAGTTTTCAGTATTAACAATACCATGAAAGTTCACGTGAAGTTCAGACAGTCCTGTAATTTAAAAGATCCTGAAGTTTTTGGAATACTTGAGAAAGCTGCACTTTGAAAGAGTGAGAATCAAAGGACAGCCCCAAGAGGCAATTCCGGTCCCCAGGAATCAGCCTGTGTTTTCAGCTTACTGTTGACTCCCATTCCATCATTCACAGCACCTTATCCCTTGCTGTGCTGGTGAATGCCTTCACACAAAACTCTCCAATTTACACTAAAAACGGCCCTATTGCTCTTAATGCTGTTATAGGATGTAGATGTGTCTTCTGAGTTTTCCTATTTCTCATCACAGTTTTAGTGCTCTAGCAGGGATATTTACTGTGATAATGGCCACTCTAAAGAGGACAGCGCTTCCCACACAAGCGTATGTTGCTTTGTTCCAGGACAGCTAGGCATAAGCAGTAACTGCGGCAACAGGCATTACAGTCAACTAGTGAATTTTTGTGAACCTGGATGAACAGAGATAAGCAGGTAATGATCATTTTCTAATCCCTTCTCTTTCACCATATGCTGCAACATAACCCAGGAGTTATACTGGGTATACTGGGGCAGTATAATTGCAGCGGAAGAGCAAGATGGGGAAAAGATGCAGCAATGAATATAAAGCATCTGGAGTAAGTTAAAAGGAAATATTCATTAATTCTTAAAGACTCCTCATACCAATGCCATGCAAATCTACAGAGAATATTTACCTAATCTTAGACTTTTATAAAAAATGCTGCATAAAACAAAGCTGTTTGGTCTAATGCCACAGGAACTTCAAAGAGATCTGATTACAGAATCATAGAAAAAATTCCTCCATGGGCAGTGGGTACCCAAGAGAGGGTGCACTGTACAGTTTCTCCCAGTACAGATTAACTGTTAACTCCTACACAACTGCATTAGTCATATAAACCCCATCTGATTCAGTCACTAGCAGCCAGCCCACTCAAAGCACAGCTGTTCACTATTGAGGCTCTCCCAACAAGGCTCTTTCTGCACTAGAAGGCCTGAGGGAAGTGGTGCAGGCAGCGCTAGGAACAGATGGCATAGTGCCTCACAAGATGGCCAGCTGTATAGAGACTTGAAAGACAAGACAATCCCCTCACAGCTATTACAGAGGCACTACTGGGATATCTTGTTTGCCATAGGAAAATATAAACTCCAGTGAAGGTTGCCAAACATAAGAAATAGACCAAACTAATAACTTGTTTCCAAATTTGAAAACAGATTATGGGGAAAAAAGTCTTTCAGCAGACAAACAAAGCTACCACCACCCAATCTCTTGAGTCCTGGCACTCAAATGGACAACTGGCTCCCAGTAGTGTAACTGTACATTTGCAATCCAGGGCTCTATGATCTCTGTTTCTCACAATTCTGTCTTCAGACTCAGAGCTATGCTGTAGGTTGAGTCTCAACTGCAATCAGGCATAACTGAGTTACGAAATAATCATGGTACAAGTCTGACATGACAAGTTTGCAGGATGATAATTAGTCCCTCATATTTCACAAAATTTTAGTATAAAATCTCCTCCAGTAAGGTTTGGCATTATTAAGCTGCAAGATAACGTTTAGGGTAAGATAATGAAATCCAGTATTTCCTTAAGTAACTAAATCTGAACTATCTTTGTTAATATAAATATTTAACATGATGCTTTTGCTTTACTTTTCTTTTCTGCACAAGCACATGTATTCCTTCCTTGTTTTATGATGATTCTTAGTATAATATTGCTTAACCTTTCCTTTGCCCTACATATGTTGCTAGAATTAATTGCCTTTGCCTTCTGCCTATTAAATCAGTTCATCCTAGGGATATTTTATCAGGATTTTTAAAGGTGAATGCTTAGTCTCACCTCACCGGGACATGGTTGTGTCATACTGCTTTATTTTAATCAAATATACATGGAAAGATTATGTCAGATCTTTTAGGTATAAAGTTCAGAACAAGAGCTAGGCCATTACTAGAGAAACTGGGATAAAGGAATGAAAAAAACATTTCATTGCATCACTAATCACAAGTTTCTTCTTTGATCAAAATACATTACACTCACTGCATATGTACTCAAATGGCTGATGTAATGAAGATTACTTTCTTCTGTTGTGAAATAATCCATCCATAAAGAGGTTTCTTGCAGATGACAATCTGAAAACAATGCTTTTCAAGCAACTAAACTAAAAAAAAAAGTCCAATAGACAAGTATGCCATTTAGAAAGAACACTACTAAAGCTAAATTATCAAGAGACAAACAGAGTAAGCAAACAACATAGCATTAGCATTCAGCCCACTGCGCTTTTAGCCAGCTCCTATCAGCACATTAAAAAAATACTTTAAAACACACAACCTAATTCCTGACCTTGCACCAGAAAAATAAGTTACTTTAACGTGGTCAGCTGGATTATGGGTTCATTCACTACCTTTAAAAAAAAATAACCAAAACTTTGTCTATGATCAATCAATCCTATTTTGCTTACCCAAATTCCAGGATAAGAAAGAAAAAATCAAAACACACATGCTAATGTTTAAAAAAAAATAAAAGTCTGGATTTCAAAACAGCTTATTTAAGAAAGGACAAGTATTGCATAATAAGAGGCATTCACATTCCAGAGCTGAACAAAAGCATTTCAGCCTTACAAAACATTATTCCAGTGTTTCAAGGTTTCTTCCTCAGTCCTTTCACTATGGTTTCTGTAACATGGCCATCACCTTCAAGGGAAACTTCTAATATCACATACAAGAATTACAAAATGTGAAGCCATCACCAGGATGCTGCTAGTGGGCTCACCAAATTGTAGATGGCGCAGGTGTAGTATCCAGTCAAGGAAAAGCTGAACATGTTGACGCTGCCTGCTCCCAACCAGCCTGCAGTCCCAAGCCATTCTCAGGAAATACAATGATTATTCTGACCCCACTGCCCACTCTATTCAAGTCTGCGGCTTCTGAAATCAATCTGACAGCATGGCATTCCTGCTCTGCCCACTCCCACTGCCTAGGCACTTCCTCTCCTACTAAACCACCACAGATCAGCTCATGCTCAGAAACGAGCAATTCATGTCCTCAAAACTTTCTCAAGATACCTTGGTCCTCTCACATCAAAAATTACCCTGTAGGTACAAAAAGAAACCAGTGCAGTAGGAAACAAGTTTCTCTTTTGTCAAGTGTGAGATTTAAAAGAAAAAATAACAAGTAAAATTGTGTATGTTTCATTTTTCACTCTTAAAAGAGCTTTTGGCATATACGTATGCCACCACACCAGTACCAAGATGACAAAATGCAGACACTTCCAACTAGCAAAAACTGAGCTGACAGAACACCTAAGCAGGTGGTCTAGTGGTTAGGATTCAGCACTCTTACCACTGGGCCTGGGTTCAATTCCCAGTCAGGGAAGCTTTGTTGTGACCTAGTCTTAAGAGAATCCTGCTCTGGCAGGATCATCTGACTAGATGATCTTTCGAGGTCCCTTCCAACTCCTAACATACTGTGATACTGTGATAAATGGACAAATTCAACACCCCAGTCACTAAGTCAAGATGTATTAGCACTCTAAAATATATCTATTCAATTTCTGACCCTAAGCTGGCTTCCACAGGACCACTCCAGCACCTCTGTGCCATGCTTACTCAGGTTTTAATATCCCAAGACAGCACACATGGATGTACCTCCACAGCTTCTACAGCTACCATCTCTGATGAACAATTTTAATGCTACTTAGTTGATGTTTTGATGTGAAAGTGTGATAGCTTCCGTGTAGAGGGTAAGCAAGTATATTCCATTGTCACTTCAGGTGTCTCTTGGCAAATTCAAGCTAGCACTCCCTTTCTCAGAGGGATAAGCAAAGTACCTGAGGACTAAGGTCCCTCTGCTCTCTTTAGTACACCTGACTTGAAGCACTCGTGCATTTTTACAGGTGTCTGAAGATCTAGATCCACATTCTGAAATCAGACCTAAGCAGATCTCTCTTCTATATAGAGAAGCAGAAATCAGGAAGTAAGCCCAGGAATCCAGCTTTGCAACACAGGACGTGCCAGTGCAGGGCCTCTCTCAGACTTTCTTGGAAACATTTTACTTAAATAAAATAAATAAAAAGCATGCTGCAGGAAAAAAGCCATCATAAATTTACTCATATGACAGCAACTTCATATTTGCTAGACAACTGACTATAAAACCAACACAGCTCTTCCCTCTTTGTGTTCTCACACTTTAGAGTTAACAATTTCAATTGAAGGATGTATTTGTCATGATTCAAGTACAGACAGAAGTACCTAGTTCTTTGCTGTAATTCTAGAGGTCAAAGCTCACTGGTGCCATGACACATCTTTTTATTCCTATTGAGAAGATCTCCTAGGTAGTATCCAAAAAAATTCCTTCCACTCTTTAAAAAGCCAATAAACTTGATCTTACCCAGATATAGCATAGGTACAGGAACAGAAAAAAAGAAAAAAGACAGCATCATGCCCTGTAATATACCAATACATCAAACCCCTTTTCTTGGTAATCGTCTCCTCCCTCAAACTGTCAGATGTTTATTTCAGCATATCAAATCCTATCTAAATGAATCACTAACGTCAGGAGGAATCATTACACACACGGTAACCGACTTTGTGGCAGATGCATACTTTAGACCGAAATGTACTTGATCAGCAGATCATGCACTGTAAATAGGGGACCTACACCTTAGACTGACAACCACCACAGCCGGAAAAAAAACCTCATAGCCAGCACACCCCGTCCGGTGCCACCCGCTTTGGCCGCTCTCTCCAGCGGCGCCAGCGGCTCTCGCCGGCGATGCTTCTCCTCCGCCCGCTACAGCCAGCAGCCGAAACAATCACAGCAGCCCCGTGGCCTCTACAGCCAAGAGATGCCAGTGCCAACGCCCAGCGCCGCGGCGAGCACCGGCTCACCCCTCGGAGGAACAGGGTGAGAGACAGGGGCTGGGACTCATCTCTCCGCGCCCCGACCCCGGCCCCATCGGTACCTTGCCCAGATGCAGGGGCGCGACCAGGCCCAGCAGCGTAACGGCCAGCGGCAGCAGCACCAGCTCTCGCCGTCCCAGCACCGCCTCCATCTTGCGACCTGGGAATTAAAACAAAGTGAAACATCAACAAGCGGCGGTGGCAGAGGGCGGGCCGGGAGGAAGCGGGGGCGGGAGTGCGAGCGCGCCGGGGCCGGACTAGGGAGTCCCCGGTGGTCTGCGCCAAGTGGTCTCCTTCTTCCACGCTTGTTGGCCGTGGCACTACCTTGTTCTCTAGGCCACGGCATCCTGCCAGTTCCCGTCTAAGGGCGGGTGTTGGCTTGGGAGTGACCTGTTTTTACTGAAGACAAACAAAAGTTTAGCGAAACTGATGAATTTGTGCCCTCCTGCGACGGCTACCGGGAAGGGCGGCGGGGCTCGCCGGGCCTTGGGAAGATATCGAATTAGGCATTGCGGAGTAACGCACAGATATGTGCCTACTCCTACAAGTGCTCGTTACCGTTAATAGATGATTACAGCTTTTGGAAGCCTTTATGAAATGGCCAAGTATGTTCCTCAAACCGACCTACTGTGTTCACGGCTGTGAGACACCTGCAGCCATCCACCTGCTCTGTGCATAAATGGCAAGGATACCTGGCTAGGGTAATCCCGGGCTGAGTTCTGAGCACCACACATGAAGAAAACTTTCCTGAAAGCAAAAGCAGGAAGTGTACTCCAGGGAAGGGCAGAAAAGAGTCATCAGAAAGGAGGAAAGAACATTTAAAGAGCTAGAGGTCTTCAGCCTACAGAAGAGAAAACTGAGGGGAACAATAGCAGCAGTCAAAATTATGGAAGTGTCAGATAAAAGAGAAGGGAAACAACCAGGATCTCCCAAGTGTGGTGGATCATAGAATCATTAAGGTTGGAAAAGACTTCTAAGATCATTAAGTCAACTGTTGATCCAACACCACTGTGCCCGCTAAACAATGTTGTAAAGTGCCATGTCTACACATGTTTTGAATGCCGTCTGGGAACCTTAGCAGCCTGTTCTAGTGCTTAACCACTCCTTTAGTGAATAGATTTTTCCTAATATCCAACCTGATCCTCCCTGGGCACAACTTGAGGCCATTTCCTTTTGTTCTAACTCTAGTTACCTGGGAGAAAAGACCAACCTCCACCTCGCTACAACTTCCTTTCAGGGAGTTGTAGAGAGCCAAGAAGGTCTCTCCCGAGCCTCCTCTTCTGCTGACTGAACAAGCCTAGTTCCCACTTGTGCTCTAGACCCTTCACCAGTTTTGTTGCCCTCCTTTGGACACGTGCTCCAGCATCTCAATGTCTTTCTTGTAGTGAGGGGCCCAAACCTGAACACAGTTTTCGAGGTGCAGCCCTACCAGTGTGGCATACAGGGGTGAAATGCAAAAAGAAAGATTGCTGTTATCTGTTAGCAAAAAAATTTCTAATGGTAAGGGTGACAAATATCTTAGCAACTTGTCTGGGAGGTTTTAATATAGCCAGGGCAGGGTAATAGTGGTCCCGCTGAAGAAACCTGTTGCCTGATTTTACATTGCTCTGACTCCCGCTTGGTTGATAGTGAACATAAATCATAAACCCCACCGAAACTTGCTATTTTATATACAGTTTGCATTCACAAGACACTGGTATAAACATCTGGCACAAGATACAAGGCACTGGAAAAAGAAAACAGAGAGAATCATACATTGTGAAGTCTACTTCATACACATTATGTGAAAACCTGAAATATTTAATCCCTGAACATATTTATAATTAGTAGTTAGGACTATTTCAGAGATTAAAAAAAGTAAAGCTGATTAACTGCCTTCTCTGCAATCATGCAAATCAGTAATGGAAGAAAGGATAAAAACTCTTAATGTCTTTATTTCCACCACCTCTCTTTACTATCATCTGGCTTACCACATTTCTCTTAGACATGTCATTAAAGGATTTTTAAATCAGTTGAGTTTGGTAAACTGAAAGAAACAGGCAAATGTTCTTTCTGTTCACGGTGCAGTCTTACAAGGCAGAAAACTGTGTAGCAGGACAGCTCCCCAATGACATTTTGCTAAATCTTGTAAGGGGTGCATAAGAGTCTTCAGGGATGAGATGGCAGCTATAAGAATGCAGCTTTTGTTGTTACTTGCAGTCATTTACATGTGCTGGTGGGAGGAAGTTTAAATTACCTAAATTCCTAACTATGAGTAGCACTCTGTGTTTAAGTCAGAGTGGGGTTTATGTCCCAGCAGGACTGCTGAATCCTAGATGAGCAAACAGGAGCTTTAATACTACAGTGTTTTGTGTATTAGGTTCATGACTAAAATGTTTACAAAGTATACCAGAGGCATAATAATGAATGGTATCAGAGTATATAAATATACAGGGAAGCATTCTGCAGAATATTCTGCAGAATATTCTGCTGACCTGCAGAATGTACAGACCGAGCAAAGCTAAGGTTATGTTCTGAGCTGACCTCAAAGAATTCAGTATCTCACTGACATGGAAGATGAATACCAGTTCTTTTCCAATTGTTTCCTTTTGCAAGTTGTTTGATAGACCACTTATGAAGTAATGCTTTCCTTCTATTTTTGTTTCCTTTGTTCTTTCATTTTTTGTACCAATGTTTGCACCCCCTTTTCTTCAGTCCTCTTTCTTCCTTTTTACTCTTCTGGGACTTAATTAAAACTGCAGAAATTATGCACTAATAATGCTTTCAATATACTTCCATTTTCCTCAGATTTCGAAGCTTTCATTAGCCTTTCAGCACAACAGATGTCAGAACACTTTTATTTAACATAAATGGTAAAATTCCTTACAATAGTTAAATAACTAGTGATCAGTTGCACAAGCAATTTGTCATTGAGTGACTTAGTGGTGGGACAGACTGGATGCATGAGGGCTTTCCTTTTTTGCTCAGACATGCCTGCTTGGATCCTCTAGTCTACTGGTGAAGATATCCTGACATTTCTAACTATTGAAATATGTAACATTTTAAAGCATTTTGTACTGAGACTGACTATTGCTTGAGCTGCTGATCATGTCCAAAGTGCTGTATTTCAGTAGTTTTATCTTAAAGTAGGAAGTGATATTTCTGACTTTTTAAAGTGACTGTGAAAAGCTAATTTTGCTTTGAACTCTTCTCCCTTGTGACTAGTGACAGGACTAGAGGGAATGGGCTCAAGCTGTGCCAGGGCAGGTTTAGATTAGATATTAGGAAGAATTTCTTTACTGAAAGAGTGGTGAGGTATTGGAATAGGCTGCCCAGGGAGGTGGTGGAGTCACCATCCCTGGAGGTTTTTAAGAAGCGGATAGATGTGTTTCTTCAGGGGATGATTTAGAGATAAGAGTAGTGTAGGGCTATCAGTTGGACTAGATGATCTTGAGGGTCCTTTCCAATCTTAACAGTTCTGTGATTCTGTGATTCTGGTTTTTACTATGTCGAATAAGCAAACACAGCCCTCAGCAAGCATCACATTCAAAAGCTGAGTAATCAGTCTTAAAACGTATATTTTGCTAGAAGAGGCTGCTCCTGGGGGGTGATCCTCCATTTCCCCCCATCTCCTTCACGAAGGGGAGCCTGCTCTCGCTTCCTCCTGCCTCGTCCCCACTGGAGGGGAGAGGCGTGATGGTGCAGGCGCGCCGTATTTTCGTGTAGGATAGAGGACACGGGCGCGCTCGTTGGTGTGTCCGACGCGCACCCCTCGTCACACCGGGGAAGAGCATGGACCAACATGAAGTAGGCCCGCTTACCCCACGGCTCGCCCCGCTGCGAGTCCGATGCCCCTGCGGGGCATCCGGCTCCGAGAAGGACAGGCTCTGGCAGCAGAGAGCTCCCTCTGCGCCTTCAGGCATAGCGCTCCCGCCCTCCCCACAGCTGCCTCGACTCTAGATCCTCCTCCGCGCCGGCAGGAGGCAGTGCAGCGCTGGAGGGGCGCGTCGCTGTGCCGTGCGGAGGCGGGTGGCGGCGATGGCTGTGCTGCTGGAGACGACGTTGGGTGATATTGTGATCGACCTGTACACGGAGGAGCGGCCCCGGGGTAAGGGCGCGGCGGGCCGGGGGAGTTGGGATGGGCGCGGTTTTGCTTCTTGCGCGGGCAGGTGGAAGCTCTGAATAAAGCAGAGGGCGGGCTGGGGGATGTTGATGGTGGTTGGTAGTGCTTGCGGTCGTTTGTCGCGACTGGATGGCACTGGATCGGTCAGGAAGTGTTGCCTGTGAACCTCCGGGCCCTCATGGCTGCTGCTGTGGCGCTGGGGGCTCACTCGCTTCACTGCGGCTGGCCGGCTGGCGGCGCGGCTTCCGCGACTCTGAGGACTGCGAAGCTTCCCGAGGTTTTCCGCCATGCGGGGTGGCACCGCATTGGGCCGCTCTGCCCGCGCCTTCCCGGCCGCCGGCACCTTGCGCGCGGCCCTGACGGGCAGCTGAGCTCTTTGCGAGGCCTGTCGGAGCTTGAGGTGTAGCTGCCGGCACGGCCTCCAGGGAAAAAGGCTTCAAGGCCCGGTTTCAGTGTACTGCAAGCCTTCCCCCGCCTTCTGCTTCGTTGCTCGCCCAACCTTAGTTCTTGGGTTTGGGTGCAAATGGGTGCCAAGTTCTCTGTGTCCGTCAGCCGTCGCTGTAGGCAGCTTGTATATATGTTTGAAATACTTAGAAGCATCAGTTGTTAGGAAGCTTTGATCTGTTTATTTTTTGGACTCACAAAATAGTTTGGGTTGGAAAGGACATTAAAGATCATACAGTGTCAGTGCCCGTGCCATGGGCAGGACACCTTCCACTAGACCTGGCTGCTCAATGCCTCATCTACTCTGGGCTTGAACACTTCTAGGGATGAGGCATTCACAGCTTCTCTGGGCAACCTGTTCCAATGTCTTACCACCCTCACTGTAAATAATTTCTTCCCACGATATAATCTAAACCTAGCTATGCTACTTGATAAAGAATTCCTCCTTGTCTTTTCTGTAGGCTCCTTTTAAGTACTGGAAAGCTGCTATAAAGCCCCATCTGGAGGCTTCTTCAGGCTGAACAACCCCACCTCTCTCAGCGTGCCTTAATAGTGGAGGCATTCAAGCCCTCTGATCATTTTTGTAGTCCTGCTCTGGACCTCCTTGAGTGGGTCCCTGTCTTTCCTATGATGGGGGTCCCAGAGCTGAACACAGTACTTCAGGTGGGGTCTCACCGGTGCAGAGCAGAGGGGGAGAATGACCTTCCTCAACCTGCTGACCACACATCTTTGATGTGGCCCTGGATGCGCTTGGCTTTCCGGGCTGCAGGTGCACGTTGCTGGCTCATAGTCAGTTTTTCACCCACCAACACTCCCAAGTCTTTCTCCACAGGGCTACTCACAATCCACTCATTGCCCAGCCTGTATCTGTGCTCGAGATTGCCTGGACCCAGGTGCAAGCCCTTGCGCTTGGCCTTGTTGAACTTCATGAGATTTGCTTTGATTATAAACATAATATATAATTATTTTCAGAAATGAGCAAATTTAATGACAGGCAGCTGTGGCATTCTTAGGTGTTTGGAAAGAAACTGTTGAGGAAAAAAATGGGTGTTTCTGTATAGCTAGCTGTATGTAGGGTTCCTTGAATCACTAGAGATAGGCTTTAGGAAGAGAGGAAATGTTGCCTCCCTTTAGAACATTTCTCAAAGCCTTTATAGATTTATAGAAGCCTTTATAGACAGGGAAGTCTGGACACAGTCTGCTCCAAAACCACTTTTCTACACATGAAACTGGCTATCTGTTATGTCTATAATTACTGTATGTGGACTTTCTTTAGTAAATGTTGGTATAATTTCTTACAGCCTGTCTGAATTTTCTGAAGCTCTGCAAAGTCAAGTACTACAACTATTGCCTTATTTACAATGTACAGGTGAGTATTCTCAGTTCCTAATTTTTTTGCTCACTTAAGGTAACAAACATGAAAGCAATATCTTACTTATTCTGCTTTGTGGCAGAGAGATTTTATTATACAAACTGGTGACCCCATGGGAACTGGCCGTGGAGGAGAATCCATATTTTGGTAAGTAAAACTTTAGTGTTACTTATTTGACAAAGAAGTTGTAGAGGGCAATAGGAGTTGCAGTTAGATTGTCTTCAGCTCTCTTGGGGTAGAATTACTAATGGGAAGTAAGAGTGCTGATGCATAATCTTCTTTGGTTGTCATACCTAAATACTTTTTTAATTCCTACACTGCCTTTGGCTATTCAGATTTCTTTTCTGGAGAGTATTCTGTCTGTGAACTTAGAAGCAAAGTTGCAGCTGACACGTTGTACGTAATGTTCTATTTATTTAAAAATTAGTAATTAACTAGAAGTTTGATTTTGTAAGAAAAGCAGTGTAACAAAGTGCTCTGAAGAAGGCAAAATCATCAGCAGTTGGTTACTACTATTGTGGTAACAAAATGTATTTAATTGAGTGGGAGGGCAGTACAGAGGCTATAATTTATTTTCTTGGTGTATAAGAAAATAATCTTCTTGCTCTAAAAATTTACTTGAGTTCATTTTAGTTAATGTTGGATGTGTTTAAGGAAATCACCTTTCTTTTTTAAGATATTTTTAGTTGTCTTGCACAGAAGAGATGAAGAAATCATTGAAACAGCTAGGATGGAAGTTAGCAAAGTGCATAGCAAAGTTCTATATGATTCCTTTGAAATTGTTATATAAAGTAGAATTAAAATTGCAGAGCAGTGTTAAAACCTGGGGTGCTGGGAAACACCACACAAAGAGAAGCAGCTCAGTTTGAACAGAGACAATATTGCTAGAGCAGTGTTGACTATTATAACAAATCTGGTCTGTCAGAGCCTCTTGGATAGAAATCCTTGTGCATATTGATCAGTGGTTCACCACTTTGGTGATCCTGGAAGCAGTATACTGGGCTAAGCAGATGAGGTCTGAGTAGCTAAACTTACTAGACCTGACCTGTCTTTGCACTCAGGTGGATAGATTTATCTTCTGAGGCTCATTGGCATGGCAGACAGGGAGAGAAGCACAGTGTGATGAGAGTGGCAGATTCTGTTCTGCTCCTAGCAGAATGGCAGTTTGTGTTTTCTAACTGTTCATTACTGCAGAAGTCTAAAAAATGGGGAGTTTCTGTTTTGACTACACAGAAAAATGATTATGTTTTTACAGCATGAATTAACTTATTTTTATCAAACCTACTTATCAAAATCTGTATTTGCTTCATGCCTTAGAAACATGTTACATACTGCATTTAAAAACATACACCTTTCCCCACTCCCTCCCAAAAAAAGACTCTCTGAAATGCTTCAGAGAAAAATGAGTTGTTCCCTGTAATATAAAGTTAATTATGTAAGTGTACAGCTCCATAAAAATGTTCATGGATGCAAGGTAAATTCTGGTTTTACTTTGAATGTCAATGTAAAAATGTTTAAGACGTTTTATTTACTGTTTTAATGCATCCATTTGTCTCACTTTTAACTTCTAACATATTCATTATATATATTTTCAGTCAACTGTATGGTGATCAAGCTAGATTTTTTGAGGCAGAAAAAGTGCCAAGAATTAAGCACAAGAAGAAGGGAACCGTATCAATGGTGAACAATGGCAGTGATCAGCATGGATCACAGGTCAGCATACAGTGTTGGAAAGCCTTGCTACATATCTGACTGAGTAAAATGAAAATTCCTTGAATATACGAGAGACATAACAATGACAGTGTCATCTCAGTAGCATCATCTTGTAATATGCTCAAAAGGCATCTATAAAACCATCCATGGATAAGTATTTTGCATAGTGTTCCTGATTACCAACAAGTATTTGATTACAGACATGAAAGAGATTAAAATGCTCAGATTCAAATCATGTCCTAGATTAATTGTATAGATTTTATTTGTTAGCATTGAGTCCTTTTTATTTTTTTCCTTTGTTTATTCATTTCTGTCAATACCTTGATATGATTTTGCTAGTGCATAGAATGAGCAGGAAAAAATCCTGTAGTTAAACAGAAGTGAAAAGTAAGGAAACTGAGTTTTGACATAATCTTAAAACTTTCTAGTTATAACTTCATGTTAATGTGGAAACTGAAGTCATACTACAGTTTCCTCTGTATGGTTACATACAAGTGTGGCTTAATAATAAGACGTAAGTTCACACTTTTATCCCAGTACTGGTATAAAACAATTTTTGAAAGTGATGTTTTTCCTTTTACCGTTCCCTGTTTATGTGCACAAAGTTTTTGCTGTTTGCTGTAGGTATATTTAAAGCTCTAATATCATAGAATGATACTAGTTCTAATTTTATTATTTGTAGATGTTTTTTCACTATTATGGAGATATATATATATATTTATGTTTTATTTTTTAAAAAAGTAGGGACTTTTCAATAATCAAAGAGCGATTCAAAAAAACCTGTAGTTTTATTACAGCTGGAGCTTGTCGTATAGGGAGATATTTTTGTTGCTTCTTGCATTGTATGTATAAAATTGTTTAGGTGGGGAGTATAGGGTAAGGAGATTACATTTGTATTTATATTTGTAACAATGCAGCCTGCTAGCATATACCCAGGAATATGAGATTGAATGCAGTTTCCAGGAACACTATTGCAGCTTTTTCTTTGGGAAAGAAAAATCCCAGTAAGGATTATGTGGTCGGCTTGCACATAGAATGTAGCTTACTGTAACACATACCAAATAATAGCCAGTGTTAGCTGCATTGCAAAGAATGAGGAGTGAGGTATTATCGGTCAGATGGTAGTATGGATGTACTGATTGTCTTCTGTTTGTGCATATCTGCTTCCTCCCCCTTTATTCCTTACCAGGTGTCCTTCATCTTTAATTTGTCACCAAGTGTTCAGTTGATGTCTAGTTTCATCAGTTCAGTTTTGCCTTAAATGGAAACACCTGATTGTGTTTGAATACATTTCAGTGCCAGTTCATGCTGATCTGAGTGCTACTGTGTTCTAGTTCTCCTCTCAATGCTACTGCATCCTGTTTTTGTGGGATAGAAGGGTTTGTGATTCAAGAAAAGGAAGGAAAAATGTCTGACTAGAATTAGGTGAGGGTAGAATGACAGAAGCTTTTGCCAAAATTGTGAAAATGTACTTGCTAGATGTAGTTAGACAAACAGGTGATCTGAGCTCATCTCACAGCTCACTGCTGCCCAGGGTGGCAGCCTTGCTTTTTCTGTTCTCTCCCTTTCATCAGTTGTGATGTCTGTCACAACCTTTGCTGATCTTTCTCAACAAACCTACCTGGCAGATAACTGTCTGCTCTTCTTCTGCCATTCTGCTTTTCTGACACATTACTGAGTCAAACCAGTTCACAGAAGGCTGTAATGAGCCAGAGTTGCAAGCTAATGTGAAGGGAGACTTGTGTGAGAGCACCGCTCTTCCTCAGGCAGTAGCTGGGAGCTGTAGCTTGGCTCACACTGTTCTCAGAGCTAATTGAGGAAGACTGCTCTTCTCCCACAGAAGTCAAGAGGTGTTTTTCCCCTTTGATTTCAGTGACTGTTGTACCTCTCATAAGGTAAAACTCAGTTCCTCAGTTTTTATGTTTACTGTTAACTTGTTCTATATCTTCTTCCATAGTTTCTTATTACTACAGGAGAAAACTTGGATTACCTTGATGGTGTGCATACAGTATTTGGAGAAGTGACAGAAGGCATGGATGTACTGAAGACAATTAATGAAACCTTTGTAGATAAGGATTTTATCCCGTATCAAGATATCAGGTGTGACTGCTTTTAACTTCCCCTTTGAGGAATCCATTATAATTAAACAAATTAATCTCTTTTGGAAACTAATATAGCTATGTCAGGTGACCTGTACATACTATTTTAAATACTCTTTTATTCTGGTATTATTGGTAAAGTAAGCAGGTACTAGAATAAGCAACCACATAAGAAAATGTACAAGTATGTTGCCTTTACAAAAGCATCAGTACTAGTGTTTACAAGCATGCAGTATATTTTGGTATTTGGGATATAACTGAGAATCAGTGGAGCTGGTTTCCTGTTACTTGGGTATAGAGTTTTATTTGCATGTGGCTGATGCTGGTCTTGTTTTTATTTTCTTTAAGGATAAATCACACAGTAATTTTAGATGATCCATTTGAAGATCCACCTGGCTTGTCTGTTCCTGATCGCTCACCAGAACCTACTAAGGAACAACTAGATGTGAGTGTTTCTGACAGCTTCTTGGGGAAGAGTTGGAAGAAATAAATAAATAAAATTATCCCTAATAGTGGCCAGCACAGACTTAGTCAAAATAATAATTCTGTCTTTAAGACTTTGCCAAATCTATATCCTAAAAGAATTACACATTTTTGCATAGTAGAATAAGAGATGCTTTGCTACTATGCCAGCTTAAGTTCTGATATGTCAAATGATTGTCTGTTACCTGGGGCTACTTGTGTGTTTAATCAAACATGGCTGTTTAATCTTTCAAGAAAAGGATAAAAGGGTGACTTGTGTGCTCTGTTCTGTGATTATGGTGGAGTTAGGTTAGAAAGCCATATTTTAGATTTCTAATTACAGTGTGAATAAGCAGGATATTCACCTTGGCATTACTGTTTTTTGTATACTCTAGTAGACTAAAGACAAAACATAACTAACATTTATTAATATTAAAGTGTTTCCTGTTGTTTTGATTTTAAATATAAAATAGTCTGTGTTTCAGTGGAAGTAATCTTGGTCATTTTTTGATTTATGTGTGCAAGTATGCATACTGTTGTGGTGTATTTGTTCACACAGAAGGAATTTACTCATAGCATTTTGTTAATGGAAGTTGCTATACAAGGTTCTCTCTTTGTATGGAAAAAGTTGTTTCAAGTGTCGAATAAATTGACTAAAGGGAATATTGTTTATTTTTAAGATTAATAGATATAAATACAAGATTCAAATTGGGCTTTCATAGTACATCTGCACTGTGGTTAGTCTCTGATGTACCTTTAAATATGTTGAAAGGTAAAAGGAATTTAATAGCTCACAGCCAACTGTGTAGAGATTTGAAAACTTATACTTAGTTTTCTTCCCCCATGGCCTGTCTGAAGATACACCTTTTGGGGTAGAAATAGCTGTAAGAATGGCAGCATTCTAGAGATGCTGATAAGGAGAAAAAACAAAACCGTAAATCCTGCCTGCATGCAGATGGCGGATGTGTAAAAGTAAAATTCTTGCTGTGATTATACTGTAGCTAATGTTTTGAGTCTTACTAGACACCACAGATACTTGCAGTGTTTCTTATCTTCTTTTCTGGTAGGAGCTATCTAGATTAGAAATGAGTTGACACTTGTGGTGAGGTGTTGAGTGTGAATGGGAGTATAAAAGAATTCATAATGTCTGGCTGAGTATGGTTCAGGTTGGGTCTGAAAGTTCATACAGAGTTCATTATGCCTGAAACATGAGGATAACATCTCTCTCTTTTTTGAGTCTTAAGTGGGAGGAACAGAATGAAAGCCCAGTTCTGTAGAGATACAGTGCTTAAGCATTTTTTATGTCTTGGGAAGGTCAGTGGGGAGGTCATCCAAGTAATATTTGGAAAATGAGAAAGAATTTTTGGCCATGTCTCAGTAAAAAATAGCTTTTTCCTTCATTTTTCAGAGTGGCAGAATAGGAGCAGATGAAGAAATTGATGACTTGAAAGGACGGTCTGCAGAAGAAATAGAAGAAGTTCAGGCAGAAAAAGAAGCAAAAACTCGGGCCATTCTTCTGGAAATGGTGAACATGTTTCTGTGTTTACCTTCTACATGTTATTCCTCTGAGTTATGTTCAGTCTAGGAGAATATGTACTATTTACCTTGAAATTGCTTATTTGATGGTGATGTCATGGCTCAGAAACTGTGCTATGTCTGTGGTTCACTGAAAAGGATTCAGCATGAGCACTGGAGGTGGTTTTCAGATAAAACTGATGATTTTTTATTTTCAAAGCTTGGATTAAAAGTGGTCCAGTGGAGTGTTTATAAAAACTTGCTAGAAATGCATCCAGTTAAAAATCATAACATACCTAATATGCTGCTGAGTATCTATAATCCTGGAAAAGGTTTAGGACGTATGGGAGAGAGCTGAGCTAATTTGTCATAATCTCTTCCCAGTACCTACAGTGTCGTTGAGGCTGCATAGTTCATACATGTAATGGCAGTCTTTCTTCTGTGAGATTAATTGAATTTGACATTGGTTAACTTTATGTTCTTCCTTCTTAAGTATAATGTTTTGTAACTGCTGGCAGTTGTAAACTCCATATAGTAACAAAAATTGTGAATAGTCTTTTTTATGATGAATAGTTTGCAGCAGAGACTTAATACCAGAGTCAGTCCAGATACAGCCACGGTTTTGCAGAAGATCTGCAGATGTGGGCTCTTGTTTTGCACCAGCAGCAGTGGGGTTTATGATCTGTTTTCCAGATGAAGTTAGCTAAAGTTGAAGTATGTAAGTCAATGCAGTAGTTTTCAGTGAGAATTCCTGGGTAGTATGCAATAGGAGGTTATTTAGAGAAGCTGAAGAGATGAAAAACTAAGTGTATTCCTAAGTGTTTCATTGATCTGAAAAAACCCCAACTAGTAGTTGCACTGTTCTTTTGTTGAAATGGTAAACTTCTCTGAAGGTATTGTGTGCTTAAACTCCTTTGTGCAATCTGCTGCTTTCTTGTGTTATTTGCTTTCTTTTTGCTATTACACTAATGTGCATTACATTTTTATTAGCATATTAATGTTTAAATATCACTAGTCTTTTTGTTCAGGTTTTCAAAAGAAGTGCTGGAATTGTACAGCAGTTCGTATTTACACTTTCCTCTATAACTTAATTTACTGTAAAACTATCTTAAGTTTAAGCTCATCCTAACTGTTGCCAGATCTCAAAGAAAGGTGAGTTTATGTTGGATATAGACAGAGACTGAGGTATGGATCCAGTCCATTTTTAGTTTTATAACAGAGTGACTCTAAAAATACACTTTCACATTTTAGAACTATATATTTGTTATGTTAGGAGCAGGGAAAGCAAGGCAGAAAGTATTTGTACCTTTCATTAAATCCCAGTGGTGGAATTGCCAATAGATAATGATTTTTTAGGTGTTAAGGGAAGCAGGTTTTTTTTTGTGCCATTGAGTATTGTATTAATTGTTGATTTTGTGATAGGAATGTGGCGAGATCATCTGAGAGATGGGTTGCCAGTGTGCTTGTGGCAATAAAATGGAGACAGCGTTAGGCAGAAGTGATGGAAGTCTTTTTCTGTATGCTACAGGTGGGAGACTTGCCAGATGCAGAGGTCAAGCCACCGGAAAATGTGCTGTTTGTTTGTAAACTGAACCCCGTGACCACGGATGAAGACCTAGAGATAATATTTTCAAGATTTGGCCCAATTAAAAGGTAATTGTTGTAAAATACAAAAGAAAACATTATTTGTTGAAACTGAACTTGATTCCCACAAGCCTGTTGAGGTTTGGCTTAAGTAGTGTTAAGTAGTGTTCTGGCATCTGGAGATTTATGCTGTGCCTGTATGTATTTGGATAGAGACTACAACAATGGTGATACAAAGTCACGTCTAGCTAGATGAGTATCCTGTCCTAGCAGTGGTTTTAAGTGAAAACCTTGGAAAGTGTAGGAACAAGGAAAGCATATGATACTCTCCCCAGCCCTCTGATCATCTTCCTTCTTTCAGCAGTTTTTATCTCAGAGGCTACATGAGCTAGATACAGTCTCCAGGGTTTTCTTTATCATGAGAATATGTATGGTTGGGAATAAAGCAACAAACATTTCTGGCATGCAGTGTACTCCTTACTAAGGTGTTCTTCATACTTGCTACCTTTTTTGGTTTTGAATGTGGCTCCTAGTAGATTCAGTTGGGTCCTCCTAGTACTGGTATTAAAATACATATTGGGGAGTGAAGCCTGCTTTCCTACATGTCCCTGTCCTATACCCCAAAGTCATCTTTTTTCTTGCTAAGAGTACTAGCCTACACGCTCCTACTTTGTAGGGGAATTTTCCTTACCTTGTTTCCCTTTTCTCAGTCTTTTCTGTTCTTTTGTTTTTATCTCAAGATGACAGGACCAGAACTGCACACTGTATTAAGGAAATTACAAATTTACAGTGGCACAGTGGTATTCTCTGCTTTAGTTTCTACTCCTTTTCTAGTTATGTTTTTTTTTTTTCCAGAAGGCACAGTTAGGGTTTCACCCCTCCATGCTCATTGTGTTGCATTTGTCTGCATTGAACATCATTTCCTATGTTGTTGTTCAGTTGATCTCTTTAAGAACTTCCTGCAGTTTTTTCAGTCTTTATTTTTGCCAGCTTTAACAATTCAGTATCACCAGCAAACTCCCCTTGTGACATCTTTATTTTCTCAGTGGGAAAACTGGTCTTTCACATGTTTATCAGTGCAAAGGTGTTTCTTATACCATTGCTGTTTAGGTTCACCAAAAGCCTTGGGTGCTGGAGTTTGTTAGAATTTCCAGAGGGATTTCAAAAGACTGCATCAAATAGGTCATTATCATGCATAAGCATGTTGACTCTTTTAGAGAACTTCACTTGGGCTTATTCAGATGGTCCTGGTGTGAGATTCAGATGCATGCTAACTCTGTTCTGCATTGTTTGTAACCAGTGTGTGCAGTAGTGGCATACTGGCCTGCAGACTCCCAGATCCTTGACTAGACTGTCTGTGTGTGTGAGTGAAATTGGCATTGTGTACCCTAATTGTGGTTTCTCACGTTCTCAGTACACATGGTGGAAGTCTCATCTCATCAGATTTTACCTTAATACCACATTTCCTGCCTGTCTGACCTCCTTAAACATCATGTGTACAAGAGTTTGGTAATAACTGGTGCAACACTGTATTGTTCCTGTTTTGCATCTACTGATTCAATACTTCAGGCTTCTGATTTTTGCCTAGTGAACTGCCTGATAAGAAGATGGCTGCTAAAGAGGTGCTTGTTAAGAAAAGAAAGTTTGTCACAAACATTTGTGTTGCATTAGTGAAATGGAACCCAAACAAAACAGACAAAACCCCCAAGCTGTAATATTGGCAAATAGATTGTTTTATTAATCAGAAATTTATCCCTATTTCTACCCTTTCTTGACCATTTGTGAGTTATATTTAATAATTAATTAAGTAATACCACACGCATTTTTTTCTTTGAAGACACCCCCACATGAGTAGGGGTTTCAGAATCAAGTGTTACAATACCTTCAAGGATTTTATGTTGAGTTAATTATTTTTTAACTGTTACTCTCTCTTTTTAAGCAGTGCTTGGTTGTCCTACATTTTTTTTTCTTCAACAGCATTGACATTTTAATTTCATATCAATTTTTCAGTTGTGAAGTGATTCGAGACTGGAAGACTGGTGAATCTCTTTGTTATGCTTTCATTGAGTTTGAAAAGGTATGGTTTTTAGGTACACTGTATGTAGATTCTACTTAGGAAGATTAATTTTTTGTATACTTCCATTAAGGATAAACACTGAAATCTTCACATGTGGGTTAGGTGCTGTTTTGTCTGACCTGTAAACAAGACAAATATTTAAGTCTTTATTCAACCAAGCAATACACATACATTGTTCTTTTGTCTTGAAACCAGTGGGAGAGAAGCAGGTCTCTTTTTTCCTAGAGCACATTAGGAGTTGTTCTTAAATTGTCTTGAAACCAGTGGGAGAGAAGCAGGTCCCTTTTTTTATTCCCAGAGCACATTAGGACTTTGAAGAGTTGAAGGGAATGTTAGGAGAAAAAGGAGGCATGCTGCATAAAGAGGGGAGGGTGTATGAAAGGAGGAAGATTGGTGTGTACAGTAGTGTCCTATATTGACCTTGTAAATGATGCATGCCTTATCAACATGCTGCTGTTACTGTGAGATTGATGCTACAAGTTCTCTTGTTGATGCATATCTTTTTGCTTGTCTCTGCTAATCTCTAGTCTTCGAAGAAAGCTGGAGACACTGGAAAAGTGTTCCTACTTATGTACTTAAAATTAAGCTTTTATTTTTTATCCTTTTGTTTTTATGTTGTTTTTCTGAATGTATTACATGTGCCAAACATGTAACTGGATTGGGACATTTTTAAAGTAGTAAAATGAACTGAAGAATTGGAGTTTGAAATGCTGGCATTTGGACAAAGCATAACTGCTTCTTTTGAAATGGCACAGTGCAAGAACTGCTGTGCTTTAGGCAAGTTTAGAAAAAAATGTATGCCATTAAGCAGTTGAATTTGTATTTGAGCTCTTCCATGAGTATTTTCATGAAATGATCATGACTCAAAATTTTCTGGAAACATTACTCTCAGGAGGAAGACTGTGAGAAAGCCTACTTCAAAATGGACAATGTGCTGATAGATGACAGACGGATACACGTGGATTTTAGCCAGTCTGTTGCAAAGATTAAGTGGAAGGGAAAAGGTAAGTACCCTTGTAATTCTTTGACCTTCATAACTTAATAAGCCATGACTTTGAAAGTGCAAGTGTTATATAAAGAGAAGCAATTATTATGAGTTTAAATCTTCTCATCTTCAGGGACATAAATTGTCCTGGTACTGTAACAAATGGAGCAACACAGCTACTAGCTCTTTTCTTTACTCATTCCATAAAAAAGAGTAGAAGGATTTACTACTCTTACATTAACATTGTGTTGTCATGGATTACCTTTTATCAGATGTATTTTTTGCCACTAAATCATTTGTTCCTCTCAAGCTTTCAAAGTTACGGGTTTTGATTTTAGCAAAATAACATGGCAGTACGTAGTTACTTTTTAGTTTCTTTTCTTTATTTGCTGTATGACAGTTGGATGTACACAAGAAAAAGGCAGTATTCAGGCCAGGAGTTTCTCCACTTCCTGTAGATCAAGCATATTGCATAGCAGAGTGCACGTTATAAAAACTCCATTTCACATTTGAGGATGTTTCAGGAGGAAAAAGCTGATGGGAGAGGTGAATACAGTGGTTGCTGTGGAAAACACTGGCCTTGGAGAGGAGACTGTGCATTGCAGTGCGGTATTCTTGTGTGTCTTCAGCTGAAAATGCAGTCAGCTCTCAGTTCTTTGCATACAGTTTGGACAATGAGGTACCAGAAGTCCTGCATAGAGCTGAGATGGCTGTAATTGATACTGTGCTCTGCAGTGCATCCTGTAATAACCGACTACATGGAAAACTTCTCTTTGAGTAGCTTTGGTCTAAATTATCCTAATTATTGGAAAGCTAACTCTATTGTTATCTTGTTATGCTTATATGATACCCAAAAGTTGACCTAAAGGAAGTATTGTCCTTCTACCTTCAGTAGCCATTTCCGATCTAGCCAGTTTAAATAGTACAGTTTAAAGTATGACCGTGAGGTGGCAGCACGTTGCTGTAGAATAGTTCATTAACCTGAGAGCAGGTACTTTCCAGTGATATGTAGATATATAGATAGAAAATGCCCCTTTTTAAATCAGGATACAACAATTCTTGTTACAGTTTTCCATTTGAATTCTTATAGCTGTCTCAGGTTTCCCTTTGTGCAGTCCAGAGCAAAAAGTCACTTAATAATGGGAATAGTCTGTAGGCTTTCATGGTAACAGAATTTTAAGTAGTATGACGTAGCACCTGCAATCAAAGTGGGACTAAACTAGTTGCTGAATTCTGCTTTGTGATGCTGTTCATGTGCTGTCTTCTTTGCATGAAAGCGAGGAGAAAGCCATATGTTGTGTAACAGGATCTGCAAGGAAGAGAGGGACAGAAAATCACAACTTGCCCTACTCTCTTCTACTCTGTTACCTAGATGTCAGTGTTGTTTCTGGAATTGTATCCTGCTATGCCTCTGAGTATGGTTATGAAAAGCCCTTAAATTCATAAGCAGAACTTAATGATAGCTGTGGGTATTGGTTGTATTTTAGTTGAAGTTAATAGAATGTATTTTTCTGTGGCAGGTGGTCGGTATACCAAGGATGATTTCAAAGAGTATGAAAAGGAACGTGACAGACCTTCAAAAATTGCTCTGAAAGAAAAGGTAAAACCAAAGCAGGAGTATCCTTTTCTGCTCACAGGTACCTTTTTTTAACTAAGTACAGTTTATGAAAGCAGCCTGGAAAAGACTTTCTATTCTTCAAGCCTGCCAAGTGATGTTTTGCTGCTGTTACATGTAACCATTTAGTGTTTGAGATGGAATTAAGTACTTTGTGTTTTTCATCTGATGACTTTGATGGATTTAGTCAAATCAGAATGTGCTGTTTCACTTCCATGTTGTGTGCAGGTAAATAATGTTCCCAATTTGAAGTCGTGGAATGACATATGGCAGAAGTAGTTCCAGGGGTGACCTGCTGCATCCTAAATGAGACCACAGTAGTAACTAAATCATGCTTTCACAGCAAACCCTGGGCTGATCAAAAGGGATTTGTTTGTTTCTTGAGCTTTTATGTTCTGCTATTTATTGATCCTAAGTAACAGATCTATCCTTAACCAACACCATCAGTTCCAAGTATGACCTTTTGCTGGATGAGGATATAGAAGAGTCTCAAACAAGTCATTCACACTTGGCTAAAAAACAAAAGAAGAAAAAGCACCACCACTCTGAAGATGAAGAGGATGACAAGAGGACAAAAAAATCTAAGGTACATCCCTCTTCATGTACTACTTTTATACCTGTTTATTATTCTCCTAATAAAAGGAAAAAGAACTGGTATTGAACTGAGGGCATGGCATGGAAGGTTCCATAAAATAACAACAGTTGTAAACATACAGAAGGTTGATGTTAGGATCTGATAATGGAAGAGGCTTTCCAAATCTTCCTGGACTTTCGAAGCTTGGTGTGTCTCAATGGCTTTTTGTCAAAACATCCTGAAGAGCTAATATGCTCTCTTGTAAAGCAGGAGATCTTCATCACTTTGAACTGTTCACGTACCAGTTAATACTATTTCATGAATGCAAACTATTTTTCATTTTCTTGCCAGACCAACATGTGTTGGCTTTTTCCTAGATAGACTCCAAGCCACAATCTCTTTGCATTATCTTTTTCAATTTTTTCCTGAACTGTTTTGGAAGTGTTGGTGTAAAATCTGTGTGTGGGTTTGCTTGCATCTGTATTGTGCAAGGACATGGTGCTGTAAGACTGGGACTCTAGAGGAGATCGTCTGAAGATGGTAGTTCTGTCATTCATTGGCTGTACTGTGGCCTGTCAGGTCAGCGTTCTCATGTTTCTGTGAACTTGGAATAGTCAAGATGTTCATGTTTTGTGGAAACAATGTCTGCAATGATAAAGTAGAGGGTCAACCACCATTTAAACTTGAGCGTTAGGGAGAACTGAGCTAAGCTGAGAACAAAAAAAACCACACAAGCCTCAATGTTTTAACAATACAAGCTTTATTTTAGAACAAAGACAACAAAGTTGTCTTCTAGCAACTGTGTTGAAAGTGATAAGATTCCAGCCCCAGTAAATAAAGCCATTGTCCTGGCATGCGTTTTGAGTGCTGCTTTTAAGTTCTGCATACAGAAAGCATATGTGATTCTGTTGTTCCATTGCATCCCTTCTTGCTGAGATGGTAAAAGTAATTTTTCTCATGAACATCAGCAATTGATTTTTTTCAGTGCCACCAGTGAGCCCTATTACTCATTTGTGGTACAAGTCTTTCACTGTTTGTGTTCTAGTTAAGTCAGCATCCTTTGGGTGGAGGAGAGGGACCTGTTCAGATAATTAGTCTCCATCAGAGCATATATGTACAAGGGGTCTGGACTACTGTTGTTTTAGACTTCTTCCTGCCTTTTTGGCTGTTTAATGTTAGTTTAACATTCTTGAAACAGGTATTTCTGGAAGTAATCTTTGATTTTGATCTTTGGACTGTGAGATGCATTAGCAGTGCATTTCATAGCACAAAATCAGGAGGACAGAGGGATTCATGGTGCTATTTCCAGGTTCTGGAAAAGAGTAGTTTCTAGTGTTTATCTGTTCTGTGTCTCTTTATATCTTCCTGTGATCTAGTAGCCTGTTCCTAATGGTTTGTTCCAATAGTCTACTGCTGCTGTATTCTAGGATCTTCTTCTCTACTGCTTTCCTCTCTGTTGCTCACCTTTAGTTGTTTTAGCATAAATAGCTTAGCCTTCTTAGGCTCAAAATCACAGATGGAGGCTTACTTCTATTCTCTGAAGGCAGGCAACATAGTTCCCTCTTGGAGCTGTGAAAATTGATTTGTGGGAAGAATTTTTCCCTGTGTCTGCATTTGAATATTCTCTTCAGTGTGTACTGCATAGTATATACATACAGAGTGGCATATACTCAATCTTGTGTAGAGATTCAGTATATGTCTTGGGCATGGCCCTTTCCAGATTAAATCTGCAGGCAGTTTAGCTGACAAATCCTGTTTAGCATATACAAAATGCAATTAAGAAACCATATATGTTTTTAGATTTATAATTTGAGCATAATATGGGGAACTCATACAAGAACAGGGGAAGGAAGCGTGTCCTTGAGGGAGAGTATGCTCAGTGTGAACATTGAGGCAAACACAAAGCCATAACGCTATGGAAGCTTTTTCTGATGAATGGTAGCAGTTTTAGTATAGGCAAGAAAAGCATTTCCCCTTCACCCTGTTTTGGAAATATTAGAATGTATTTGAGTTAAGAAATTTAAAATAAAATAAGAGCAGACCTTACACAACCATTGGTCAAAGACCATAACTGCCATGCTTCCTAATGTAAACTTCTACCCTGAGCCCCTAGTATGGCAGAGATTTTAATTGACAGAGAATAAAGTATTACAATGGGAAGTTCTGGCAACTGAAACTGCAGTATGTACTACCAGCTCCAGCTATGACTTGAAGGGGGTTTATTTCCAAATAGTTTCCATGATGTTGAGTCGTTCATCTGTTCTCTTGCCAGTTTTCTTTTTTGTTGCTTTACTGTCTATTGACTCATCCTTTTCTTAATCTGACAGCGATTTCCCGAATCTTCAGCCTCTCTGTTGATGTTTTAAGAATATATTTTTTAAACTTATGCTGCTTGATGTGATTCCAGAGGGTAGAGGAGGTAGGGTTTTGTGACTTGCTTTTAGTAGGTAACAGGATGTGGGTCTGGAGCAGGATAATGGACTACCCTGTGGGTTTATGAACAGGATTTGGTAGATTTTTTTTGAATACGGGTCATGCTTCTGCTTGAGATCTATATTATGACTTTGTTCCTTCTGCAGTTTTCTCAGTGGTTTTTGGTTGCTTGGATTTTTTTAATTTAATTTTGTTTTTTAAAATCATTGGATCTTTGGAGATGTGTAGCCTATCCAATGGATTTTTGTCCAGTGATTCTGGGGCTTCCTGTCTTTCAGGTTTCTGTAGTGCGTGGTTTTGGCAGAGGTGTTAATTTTTTTTTGTTTTAATTTCCTGCTCTTACTGCTTATTGGACACTCTTCTCTTTACATTCAGGGTCAAGTTTGATCAGAGTCTTCTTCCTGAAAAGGCTTTGTCTATTTGCTCCTTTTAACTAGTGTGTACGTGGAGGTGGTCTATTTATTCTCCTTTTGTTGTTATGGTATTTCCAGCTGAGTTGCCTGCAAGTGCTGTTTGGCAAGTTACTACTTTTGGCAAAGCCAGCCGTGAACTTCCAGAGAAGTGTCTTTCCCTTCTTTCATATTTCCTTCATCATTTGTGTTCACCAGCACAGTGCTGGATTAAGAACCTCTTACTCCTTGACTGATGAGAAGGTGTGATTCTGGATTGAGAAATCTGGACTTCACCAGTAAAAGAAAACCTGTTTTTAAGTAGGGATCTTTTTCTTCCTTTTCCCATGGGAATGGACGTGTGTTTCTGGCTTGTATGGGACATAAAAGGTTTTATTTCAAAATACTGCTCTTTTTGTAACTTAGTGTTTAAAAAAAATTACCTTTCTCTGTGCCAGAGACTTAATAAGTCCTTACTTAAATCTTATTTGAGGGGAAACATAACCAGTTTTTTATGAGTGAGAACAAAGACAAAAAAGTTGCCTTCTAGCAACTTTGCAGAAAGTGATAAGGTTCCAACCACAGCAAATAAAGCTATTGTTCTGGCATGAGTTTTGAGTACTGCTTTAAGTTTTTTAGGGGAACTAAGATGCAATTTGTTCTATTAATTCATATTACTGCATTTTTTTCTTTACAATGTGATCATATTAACTACTGTGACAACTTTTTTGTGGTGCTTTCAGACTCGTCATGTACACCTATACCTTAAGCGCTTCTGTGAAGTTCATTGTGCTTAGCTGGCTCCATACTCTTGGACTTCCTTTTTAAATCCTTTCAGCAAATGGCTCTTTTCTGTGACATTCAACATGGGCTTATTTGTCTTTACTTTCAAATCTTCACTAACCTGTTCACTGACATGACATAGGCCTGTCTCCAGTGCAGATTTGGCTTGGTAGATTTTTCAGCTGAGTGCTGGTTTTTTTTTTTTCCTCCTGTTTCCCCCATGTACTGGGAGGAAACTTCAGAAACAAACCAGCTAGAAGGCAGCAGTATGCCAAGCCCACTCTTTGCTTTTCTGGCCTGCATTTTTGTCTTGTTCCTCTACTCCCCCATCAGTGCCTCTGTGTTCTGATGTTTACTCAGGCCATGCCACAGAGGGTCTTGGAGCCTGTCTTCTTGTTCAGACATACGGAGACTGTGGCTTTTGGGTACAAGAGTGTAATATGTCTTTGCATCATCGTGAAGTTGAATGGACAAAGCTCTTACAAATAGCTGGAAGCACCACTCCTTTTTGGTGGATTCAGGATTTAAAACCTGTACTGAAATAAAGTTTAATAGTAAAGATGTGGAGTAAGCATTTGGCCACCAGTGAGATTACTGTATCTAGCTGTAGCAGGTGTTTTTGGTTACATAGGTAAAGTCTGTGACTACTGAAGTGTGTGCTCATCCAGGAGGTTTATGTTGCATATTGCAATGCTGGTATTTCAGCATTATCTTTGTAATTCTGAAGGTGGTGTTTGCTCTGGGAACCATCCTATCACTACCTTTCTGGATAAAAGTTCTGCTTGGAGTAGAGTTCTTTTCACTATTCTTTTAAATAAATAAAATTTGTTTGTTTGTATGTGCAGTAGCTAATTTTTCATTTTTCAACCCAACCACCTTGTGTTATTGTTTGACTCTACACTTAAAAGGATTGGATTCTCCATGCTGCCTTTTCTGGTGGACTTCTAGCTTCAAGGAAGTGAAGTAGTTGGCGTGTGTGTGTGTGTGTGTGTGTGTGTAGTTGGTCTCTGTAATGGTGTCATTCATTTTTTCTGAAGTCTAGAATTTAGGCCATTAAGGAGTATTACAGGTGTGTCTTAAAAATGTTCCTAAAGGTGTTCTGCATCTTCATAGCACTGAAATGCCTTTGGGGCTTGAACCAAAACCTATGCTAGAAATACTTGCAATGCTTAGACAAGATTTCAAAATCCAGATCTATCTTAGAAGCTTGTGTGATGCTTATGAAGTGTTTGATAACATCCATCTGAATTGAATCTCTGATAGAACAAATTTTTGCTAAACCTCCTTAGGAAATACAAGCAGCAGCATGCCCGGCAGCTATGCTTTTTTCCATAAATGCTGATAAAAGCTGTAGACTTACCTTCTTTGTATAGTTACAGTAGGGTTTCTTTATGTGTTGCCTTTTTTAAATAATCAAATAGATTCATGGATGTGAATCTATTTCAGGTAGTAGCAGCCTTAGCTAAGGAACCAGCCGTGCTTGACTAGTTCTCTTCATTCTTCTGTATGTTTTCTGTTTTTTTCTGTAAGTGCGTATCTGTCCAATTCTTTTAACAGGATTCTGATCGGAAACGGGAAGGAGAACACTCCAGAGAGAAGATGAGGAGTGAGAAGAAAGACAGGCACCGGAGCCGCAGCCGATCTCAAGAGAGAGACTACGCTTACAGCAAGCAAAAAGACAAATATAAAGAAGACTTCCGAATAAGGGACTGGGATAGAAAAGCAGACAGAAGCAGAAGTCCTAAGAAATCAAAAGACAAAGAGAGGTCCAAGTACAGATGAAGGACAAGGAAAAGAGGGGAACTAAAATATGTTTTCTTTCAGCATTTCCAGCATTCTCTCAAATGGATGCGCAGTTACTGGATAAAATTGGCAGCTTGGCCTTAGAATTCCATGAATGCCTAGTAAATGGCTGTCAGAATAAATCTTGATACCAAAAAGTGGTTTCAGTGAAGTATTTCACATTGGTGAAGTAGTTTGAGTCTCCAACGAGGAATGTTGGGCAGGTCTTCTTGGAAGCATAAGCATGTACTAACAATTGTATTGCTCTTCTGCAGTGTGAAGAGATTTGCAGGACATACCTGCTTTCCACAAGAAAAGCACTGTGAAATGGTATTGTGATGAGAAGACCTGGGGAGACAGAAATGTGCTGTGCTCACTCCTTCCAGAAAGTGGGCAGATACAATTTGTATATGAATACTCAAACCTCTTACTTTTTTTCCTTCAAAATTAAGTGCTTAGTCTTGTCAATTCTGTTTGCTGGCACCACTGTGCAGCAGTGGTAAAATCACTGCAGTACTGCTGTGTGGCTTGCAAGGGGCATTGAAGTGCTGCAGTGTACTAAATCAATTCCATTTACTTGCTCATTTATTCACATTTGGCTGTGTGACATTGGTGGAGGATCTCTTAAAAAGGAGATTCACTTGTTACTTGGCCCATCTGTAGTCTCTGTTAAAGATCTGGACTCTCTAGTGTCAGGGAGATCCAGCTGCCCTGTTGTCAGGCAGATTATGTTGAGTAGGTAATAAAAAAGAAAATAGTCATTAGCAGAATTGGAAGAAGAGCAGGATTTGTAACTTGCATTGTTTGCCACACCTAGCTGGGATTAATTTTCAGGTCTTGTGGCAGAATTGGGTCAGTTAATAACTTCATTTACAGAGGAATGCAGGACATGTTGTCAGAGCTTGGGTCTTACTGAAAGTCTGCAGGTTCTTAAATGTCTGGCTTTTTCCCCACCATTTAAACAGTGTTAGCCAGTATATATACATTTTAAAAACACGTATGTCCTCGAAATCTTGCATTGTTAGGAGGGGAGACATGGGGAATGTTGTCTTTCCTTCCCCTCCATGGAATTTGTGATGACTCGGAGGCAGTCTGCTTTGATGAATAACTTTTTTTTCTTTTGCAGTTGTGTCTTTTCTGTAATAGTTACTGCACTGGCCAACTGTAATACAATATTTTATAGCTTGATACCCCTCTTTGGAACAGAATCCACAGGACAAATAAGAAATCTAAAATTCAAGACAGCCAAGAAGAGTTGCTGCAGATTGCTCTGCCTTGGAGGGCCAGTAGCTGTGCATGGTTAGAACATTTGGATGGACTATATGCAGAAAGTAAACTTCCAATTACGATGCATCTGTGAGAAGGCTGGTACTAAAGGAACAAAAGTAGCTCTTTACTCCGTGGCAGAAAGTTATGACTAAGCAGGCTAGGCCAGATGCCTAGACTATCCAAACTCAAGCTGAGGGGGATACAGAGGGTATTGTGTACAGGAATGTGCTTTCCAGCAGCAATTACCCTGGTTTTGCTTTGTTTAAAGCCTTAGTGTGTTTGGCTGAGAAGGTGTGTCTTTTTCTGAGTCTCTGCTGTCTACTTTCTGTGTGCTTCAGAGCATGGCACTAGAAATCCAGGGTTTCTATGACAGTCTCCTGACAAAACATTTCTAGGCTACTGGACACTTGCAGGGGACTGTGCCATCCTTGCAGGGTCTGAGAAAGAGTGCAGAGACCACTGTCCCAGAGGTAAAATAAACAAGAATGCTGCTCTTGGGAATCTGTCAGGGGGAACTGGGGCTGAGGACTATTCACTGTTCCTGTCAAGAAAGTTTCTGCCTTCAATCTGGGCATAAGTTCTTCCAAAGAACTGTACTATGCCAGGATATGATGCATTTGGGGTAGTGCTGCAGAGGTGGTCGGTTTACTGTAGCTCTTCCTGCTTTTAGCATGCTTTGTTAAAGAAACGAGGTTTGCACTGTCATTCTGTCCTCAGTTCTTTTCCATGGCATGGTTTTAACATGGAAAAAACAGTCTATTTTGACAAGTATCTGGAGATGGTAGAGCAGTTGAGTTCTTGCTGCTTTTGGGAGATGTTAGGCGTAGAAGGAAAGAAAAAGCTTCCACTCAGAAAAGATGGATTCTTGCTGAGCACCAGAGATCATCTTATGGGAAAGATGTGAAAGTGACTTAACAGCATGTGGAGTTTCAACAGGTTTTCCTTGGCTGCAGCTAGCCCCCAGCCGCTTGTGGGACATGCAGGACTCTTCAGACACTAACACCCTATTTCAGGTGAATGTGCTCACTTCCCTGCAGCAGAAAGGACTTGTTTACTCACAACAAGTAAATGCTTAAGAACAGAAATTTTTAATGATTAGTATATGGAAGTAAACAGTCAATTTGTGCTAGTGGCCAGAGTCTTCAGAATAAAGGGTTGAAAAATAAATACATCCAAAAGTTTTCAAGTTTCTGATTTTCAATATGCCTTAGTACTTAAATATACCGAGTACTTTCAGGTTGACAAAATTGCTTGCTTGTATTTTTGAGATGAAACTTTCAAACATGGATGTTCAAAAATTAGATGATGTGAATAGGTGACTAAATGACAGCATGAAAGACCCCTCTTTTGAGGTAAGTACTTAATTTTATGTACTGCTAAATAAGACTGTAGTTTTAGGGTACTCTGCTAACAAAGTGGAGGGATTGCAGTTTGCCTGGTACACATGTGGGCTGCTGAGCAGTCAGACTTAGACGGGATTTATTGCTATGGTCATTGGAAGTTATGGTTGTGTACATGTGGTTCTTCTGGAAATGACACAAATGAGCTGTACGGTCAGCTGAAACCACAACCATTTCCTGCTGTTCCTGGAGGTGTTGGAGCAGACAACTTTTTATCATTTGTGAGTTGGAGAGTTGACTTGTTTTGTTCTAATGAGAGTTCACACTTCCTATCCTCATTTCCTTTTCGTCAATTTTATCTCCAACCTCAGTGTCAGTATTGACCTTTGGTGTTTGTGGTATTTAAAAACCAAAACAGAACAGAAAACCCTCACCTTCCTCTCTAATGTTGAAAATAACATTGAAAATGTTGCAGCAGAAACATCAGCTTTTTCACTTTGACTTAACCGGTTGAGGCCTGTCTGAAGGGGAACTCTTCATGCTTTAGGCTCTGTGGCTTAAAAGCCAGCTCCTTAGAGAGTTCTGTGGAATTCCCTTCTCTAAGGGAAGTAACAACTTCAAAATATGACGTAGACTCTTAAGCTGTTGTATTCCATGGAAATGAGGAAGTTAGAGACTTTTTTAGTCATGCATTGCAGTTCCGTTAGTTTTCTGCAGCTCTCTGTAGATTAGAGGTAGGCTTGTCTTCAGCCATGTTATGAATGGGGTCTGGTCGTAAAAGCATTACAGGCAAGTGGGAGAGGCTAGTGTTTTGCAACAGAGGTCTCTCTTTAATGCCATGGACATCATGCAAGTCAGTAGAAGTAACATAAGGATTGTATGTAAGTGGTTGGTATTTCAGGGTGGGTGACAGTAAGCAGTTATCCAAAAACATTAATGACAACGCGGCATTCATCCCGGTGTGTACTCTGTTTGCCAGCATCAGCCTCCTTGCTTTTGGATTCCTGTTTCTTTTCTCAAAGACATGAGTGTGTTTATGAAACTCCTGGAGCATGAGCTTTGTTTGTGCTTTGAGTGATTAGGGAGCTGGCAACATGTAAGCATTCTTCATCAGAATCCTGTTTTGGCAGTATAACTTGGTGTTCTGCTCTTCCTTTGTGTGCTGAAAGACTTGTTCTGCATAGCTCCATGCATGGTTGCAAGAGCATGCCATGCAACCCTTGTTCTGGGATGCCAGGAATCTTTACTCTCTGTAAGTAAAGCTGTACCTGCTTCCTTCCAAGTGTCAAAAAAACACAAACCCAAAACAAAGCACCCCACCAAACTATTAGTTATTTGAACCAGCATTTTAATTGCACATTTAAGAAGTTACATTCAAAACTTTCAAGAAGTTCTGAACCTGCTGCTGCTCTTATCTTTGTTCATCTCACTGTCCTGTAGCCTGCTTTTTTTTCATATAAAATGTATGTAATTGACAATAGGGTTGCAGGTTTTGCTTGTAAACTTCCTAGAGCATGGATAATGTCTCTCCTGTCAATCACCTGTTTTACATATAGAGATAGCACAAGCCATTCGAAAAATGTTAAATTACACTAAAGTTTATGTATGTACTTGCTATAGAGCAGTATTTTTGTGTATTTCTGTGGTATGGAATTGGCTTGACGGCCGCACCCAAAGAGTGGCTCTCGATGGATCCATGTCCAAGTGGAGGCCAGTGACAAGTGGAGTCCCTCAAGGATCAGTACTGGGACCAGTCTTGTTCAACATCTCGGTTAGAGACATGGACAGTGGCATCGAGTGCTCCCTCAGCAAGCTTGCCGACACCACAAAGCTGTGTGGTACGGTTGATATGCTGGAGGGGAGGGATGCCATCCAGAGGGACCTGGACAGGCTGGAGAGGTGGGCTCATGCCAACCTCATCAAGTTCAACAAGAACAAGTGCAAGGTCCCACACCTGGGTCAGGGCAATCCCAAGCACCAATACAGACTGGGTGAGGACTGGCTTGAGAGCAGCCCTGCGGAAAGAGACTTGGGGGTGTTGGTGGATGAGAAGCTCGACGTGAGCTGCCGGTGTGCGCTTGCAACCCAGAAGGCCAACCGTATCCTAGGCTGCATCAAGAGAAGTGTGGCCAGCAGGTCGAGGGAGGTGATTCTCCCCCTTTACTCTGCACTTGTGAGACCTCACCTGGAATACTGCGTCCAGTTCTGGAGCCCCTATTACAAGAGGGATATGGGGCTGCTGGAGCAAGTCCAGAGAAGGGCTGCAAGAATGATCAGAGGACTGGAGCACCTCTCCTACGAGGACAGACTGGAAGAGTTGGGATTGTTCAGTCTGCAGAGGAGAAGGCTCCGAGGGGACCTTGTTGTAGCCTTCCAGTTTCTGAAGGGGGCCTACAAGAAAGCTGGTGAGGGAATTTTTAGGAGGTCAGACAGTGACAGAACCAGGGGAAATGGGTGTAAGCTAGAGGAGGGTAGATTTAGGCTGGGTATTAGGAAGTTCTTCACCATGAGGGTGGTTAAGCAGTGGAACAGGTTGCCCCAAGAGGTTGTGGAAACCTCATCCCTGGAAGCTTTTAAGACTAGGCTTGATGGGGCCCTGCGTAACCTATCTAGTGGATGGTGTCCCTGCCTGGCAGGGGGGTTGGAACTGGATGATCTTTGAGGTCCCTTCCAACTCTGACAATCCTATGATCCTAAAACTCTTGGCCTGGTTACTGACAATGTGCTTCTTCTCAGTGAGCAAGCCAGTATCATCTTGGTTAAATGTGGTAGCTGTGTTAAAAGACAGCCATAAACCATGTTAAGGTTTAGGTCTTCCAAGCATACAATAAATCATTGAACCTGAAAGATGGTTCTAAGAGCTTTCTGAAATCTGAAGCTGAACAGCCGTATAGACTTTTGAACCTGAAACTTGTTTGGGACTTTCTGATTGTAAAAGGTACTTTTTATTATAAGCCCACTGGAAAACACTTGAGTAGTAACAGTGTATTTTTATATAGGAGGCAGAGGAAAAATAGATACTATAGGCAAAAACAAGTTGGCATCCTCCTTCATCAGATCTGAAGATGGGATTGTAATTTTCCAAGAAGTTACAGTTGGCTGTACTATTGAAGTCAGTTATTCTCTGTTCTCCCTGCTCTTTGTTCAGATGGAGTACTCACTACTGTTGTGTAGTTTTGGGGAAGGAAGAAAGGTGTTGATTTTGGCAAGAATGTAAAAATACCTCTTCTAAAGATACTGGCTCTTTACCAACCTGAATATGGGACTGCCCATCAATAAGTGAACTGATCTAGCAGGACCTGTTAGGTTAATTAAATTTTTGTGGTGAACACTTGTCTCAAGTCAAAATTTCTAGTTTCTCCAATAGGAAGAGTATTTCACTGGCAGAAAAATGTCTAGGCTTTGCCTAATAATGTGTAAATATCATATTTAAAATTGGGATTGTACCTCATACTGTTGTAATGGTATCTTCTTGTTCTTAGTGAACCAGGAGATTGGATTGAGGGTATATGGCTTGAGGATCTGACCCAAGCATTGTGAAGGAAGTAGGAAGATATTTTCACTCAAGGCAGGATGGAGAATGTATTAGTTCCAGGAAGTATTTAAAATATTCCTGGCAATAGACCTTCATTTGATTAAGCAGTTGCTTTATCCTGACTGTCTTCTGCTGGTTAGGGGCTGAAGAATTTTCACTGCGATACTATGGCCACCTACACTTGTTTTGCTTTCCCAGCAGGTGAACGTTTTCAGATAAGGAAGATAATAATGCCTTTCTCTGGTGCTGATGTAATAAATGACTGTTTCCTTTAACAAAGCAAATAACTCTCTGAGGTGTGCAGACCAAAACACCTGTGGTCTTCCACACTACCAGTTTCAGTATGTTTTTTCCATATGAAAGTCTAACAACATGAGGAAAGTGGTTTTGCAGATGGAGCCTTCTTGAAAGCCATGCTTCGTCCTCTCTGTAGCCTCCGGGAACTGCCACAACAAGGCTGTCTTGCTTTGAGGTTGGTAATGATTATTTCTGGTGAAGGTCTAGTTGTTTCACAAACCAGTAAATCCTCAGTCTTCAGCTCAACATAGGGACATCACTTAGTGTGGGGATCTTCCCCTCAGAAAACTTCCACCACAGCTCTTCCCCTCTTGAACGTAACAGTGCCACTGAGCAGCAATAAGTCTGCCCTGGGAAAATTCAGTGTGCTTGTCAGTGCAAGGGAGCACAGCAGAGAAAGGAAATGTCTGTGAAACCACTGCCTGGGGCACTCAAATGTTTATCTGCACTGGTTTGAAAGGGTTTGAGACCATCTGAAAAAATAAATATGATCCTTTATTTCTCATGGTCTTCTGTCTCTCAGCCAGCAATCACCTAGGTAAAGGCTCTTAACACATTTTGGGGGCTGGGTAAGGGTCTTCCTGTCTGGCTACAATTTGAATGATGTTGAAGTCTTCTGCTTGTGGCTTTTTACAGTAGATTGGTTTAGTAATTTCACTACAAATGAAAGACGAGTGCAAAATTCTCTGACTTCCTTCTCATTTCTTTTTATAAGCTTTGGTTTGTTCTTATTTAGGTAGTAAAAAAACCCATTGTAGGGAGAAGTAGGAGTTAAAATGTTACCAAGCATTGTCAAATGCTTTGCTCTGTTGACTTCCTGGATTAAAAATAATGCAGCAGCTTTCTCTTTCCTTTCCAATAGTACTTCTCCATGGTGGTCTTGTGATGAGGTATGTGGCTTTCTGCAAGTTAAAATGGAGCAAAGAAGATCCTTCTTACCCAGGGATGTGGAGTCAAAGGCTCTGGGTGTTCTGCTATTACAGCAGTCCTGGGCAGCAGCAAACTAATGTAGAATCATAGAACCATAGAAGGGTTACAGTTGGAAGGAACCTCTAGAGGTCTCCTAGTCCAAACCCCCTGCTGTAAGCAAGGATGCCTATAACTAGATCAGGTTGCACAGAGCCCTGTCCAGCCTGACCTGGAATGTGTCCAGGAATGGGATGTCCACCACCTCTCTGAGCAACCTGCTCCAGTGCTTCACCACACTCAATGTGAAAATTTTCCTTCTTATATCCAGTCTGTATCTCCCTTCCTTTAGTTTAAAACCAAAACTATCACTCCTTGTCCTGTCACAGCAGGCCTTGCTAAAAAGACTGTTTCCATCTTTCTTATAGGCTCCCTTTATGTACTGAAAGGCTGCAGTAAGGTCTCCTCAGAGCCTTCTTTTCTCCAGGCTTAACAACCCCAACCCCCAGCTTTCTCAGCCTGTCCTTACAGCAGAGGTGTTCCAGTGCTCATATACTTTTTGTGGTCTCCTCTGGACCCGCTTCAACAGGTTCATGTCCTTCTTAGGCTGGGGACTCCAGAGCTAGACACTATTCCAGGTGAGATCTCAGCAAGGTGGAGCTTAGTTGTGACCTTAGAACACTTTCCTATTTCTGTAGCCACTAAGGAAGTTTTGTGCCAGAGGCAGGATAGATGGGGCAGTGTGCTACCCTTTCACCCCATGACTGGCTGGGCACTGCTTTACACAGCAGCAGGGCAGCTTGGGTCCCAAAGAGTTCCTGGGAGCCTAGGTGTGATGCAAAGGCATAACCATCAACTGGAATGAACTGGGGAGTTGTGGTGAGTCTTGCTCACTAGCAACCAGTCTTCAGGTTAAACACAGTGTCACTACAAAGGGTTGGGCCACCCTGCTTCCTCCTGCAAGGTACGCAAGTAGGAGGAAATTTCCTTCTGGAAGAGGGAAGCCCTGCTGTGGTGTGTTGTCTTGCGACAGTGGCAGAAGTGCTCTCCTTCCACAAGGAGGGTGGCAGTACCCTGCTGGCCCTGTGGGCAGAGGACACTGTGGCTGCAGAGCTGTCTGCAGCATCCAAAGGGTCCCAGATGTTAACTCCTCCTTCAGCCTCCAACACTTCCTGCTGCCTAAAAGTGGATTTTGGGTGTATTTGTTTACAGCAAGGTAAGGCAAAGGAGAGGAAAGACTCAGGTTTCTATTGGGAAGTGTCGGGCTTTGCTGTGGACAAGCTGAGTGTCTCTGAAGTCGTCTTTTGACAGAGGCCTCAGTAGGTTGGGTGTTTGGTTTTCAGTATTTTACTGTCATGTTCCAGAGCAGGTTCCCTCAGATGTGGAGGTGTTTGAATGAGACTTTGTAATATCAGGTACTAAGCAAAATGTTGATGCTTTAAAATATTTTTTTTTCCATGTGATGCTGAAGGTCAGAAATATGCTATATGCAGGGGGAATGAAGCTGAAATAACTTGGTAAAGCATCCCTGGTGGAAAACACTTCACTTGCCCCAGAATTCCTATGCCATTTTCTTACTGCCCAGTGTTGTGGATCCCTGCCAGAGTGGGTTTGGCTAATCTTTGCCTGTGACTAAGAACTGAGATCTGTTGAGAACCTCTTTTTTTTTTTTTTTTTTTTCTTTTGAAAAATGAAGTGAAAGTTTATCAACCCATGCATTTAAATGAGAGCTTGGCCAGCTAAATGAGGAAGTTAAACCTTCCTATAGAATGAGCTCTAACCTGCTAACTGCACTTGTTTGCACTCAGTTGACATCAGCCTTGCCATAAAGCCTCTAAATACAGGCTGATGACTTCCTTATGAGCCCAGTACTGCTCTGAGCCCAGCTTCTGGCTCAAGAATGGTGGGACAGTATTGCCAGGACATAGAAAGAGCAGCTCTCAGGTAAGGTGTGAAGTAAGCAGGGCTACCTGTGAGTACAGCTCACTCTCTGGGGGGTTTGGTTTTATTATCCTTGACAAATGCAGCAGGGAAGGTAGGGAAGAAAAAGGCAAATCTTTTCTTAGTCATCAAGGCAACAAATTACCGGTCTTGTTATGAAGAGTATATGTGCATCTCTAATCATGAAAGTAAAAATTATTTTCCTGAAAGCAGAGCAGCCCATCTTCTTCAGAGAAACAGCTCATGGAAGGGCTGTAATGGACTGGCAGGCTGAGGTAGTTTGCATTGTGATTCTTAGGGACAGAGGAGGAAAGAGAGTTGGCTCAGATCTAAGGTGTGAGAAAGAACACTATTGTGGCTGAGAGCTGTTGCTGCACTCCTGGTGTTACTTGGCATCTTGTTCAGAGAAGACTTAAATCTTCTCTGCCTTGACCAATGTCATGCTTGGCTTGAGCCATGTCCCCTCTACCTCTGCTTGGGCAGGATGGGGCCTTGGTGTGGGCTTTGAGGAGCCCCAGCTCCCTCTGAGTTCCCTCAGTCTGGCCTTTACATGGTTCTGTGGCCTGAGGCTGCAGGAGGTGCTGCCTGAACATGCACCTGGTCCTGCTCTGGCTGTTCACAAGTGGAGCAAACACCTGGTGGAAGGACTAGGCAAAAATTATTCTTTAAAGTAATTCAAGACGAGGAATTAGAATATAACCACTTCCTGTTTTTTTGAAAGCTTTTACAAGAATTTTGAATTATTATTTTCTAATCTTCCAAAATATAAGAAAAGACAGAAGACCTTGACAAGTGTCTAAAATTTTGGTCAAAAGTAATTTTATTAATAGCCTAAATGTTAACATTAAGACAGAATTTTGGAAGCATGACTAAAGACATTCCCTATCTATGTTTGTATGGATGCTTTTTTAATCTAGAACAGAGGGAGGCCACATGTTGAAAAAGAGCAGCTTCCCAGCAGGATTTACAGAACTGAGGATGAGAGGAGAAAAAGTGGCAGGAGGAAATCTAAGTAGTTTGAAAACAAAGGTCATAAAGTTTATAAATGGGATTTCACAACCTGTTTGTGGTAGCAAAAGCTGGACTCTGTGATGTACAATTTCTCCTCCTGTCGTTTATTTTCGTGCTGGTAATAAGCAAACAATTGATCTGTTGGACTTGGGCACAGTACTAACTGTTTACAAAGGTGTAAGCTAGTGATTTTATTATCCTTTAATTCTCTGTTTAGAATGGTGACCTCAGGGCTAGCTGTGACCAAGCAGAAATCCAGTGGTAAACTTTGCAGAACTAGCATGTTGCTGACGATGGCTGATACTGCATCGTATCAGCCCCAGGCAGCAACCCAGAGCTCAGTATTATTCATAAATTGCTCCAGCTCACCAAGTCAAAGTATCTACAGAAGGGCCAAGCCTTGCAAATGCTGCCTTTGCGTGCCATGGTCTCTGGGCTTCCTGGGATGGGGCTAGAAAACTGCCACGGCGAGCAGCCTTCATCCAGCAAGTGCTCGTGTGTGCTGCTGCTGCTGAGGCTGCGAGGTACTCACTGCACTATGGAGGTAGCTTCTTGCGCCTGCCGCAGCTGGAAACTGTCCAGTGAAACCCAGGACAAACATATACAACACTTGGTGCTGATAAGAAGAGGCATTAGAAAAGACAGAAGTACAGGTTTAAAGAAAAATAGTGACGGCTATTAATATATGTATTAAATATTTCATTTTCAACCTGAGGACAGATAACAACTAAAGTTTTTATTTTACAATAATTTACAATAATTTATTAAATTAATCTAGACGTTAAAAAAAAAATCAAGTAGTAGACATTTGGAGCCACTGACTTGATACCTGGAAGTGGGGTTTGCTACTTTGTTAGCCCAGCCATGACAGCTTCAGCTGTATTTGGATATAAAGGTATGTTAATGGATTTCAGTTCAGAGAGTAGCCATTTTAAAGCTGAGAAACCATTTCAGTAAATGAAAAAGCAGGGAAATAGCTTTTCATCTTCAGTGCAGGAATGAAAAAGAAGGATTAGATGTAAAAACTGTTACACTCATGGGCTGCACTGTGAACAAAACCAGTCAAGCCCACTGGCTAAAATATGCAACACTTTGGTCTGGATGGAAAAACACACATGGTAACTGCTTTCCCCTTATGTATATGTCATACTAAGGTATTTTTTATTCTACTGATACTATTTGTCACTTTTAACAGATTGCCAGTTTTCTTCCACAGAAGAATACCTGAAAGTTATACAGCTACATAGAAAAGTAAAAGTCAATGTTGTATGAGGCTGATTTATAACTGATTATCAGATTTTCCTGCTGAACTTAGCAGTTTTAAATTAACTGAACCCAATGTGGATTTCTTCCCCACAGCTCTGGGTGGCTCTCAATGCCTCAGAGAGGAACTGCACTCAGGTTCCTCTCCCATGTCCCTGTCTCCAGTACCTCCAGCATCTCTATGCCTTCCTCCATACGGTTTCAGCTTGTGAGCTCATGGGGTACCTTGCTGCTGGGCAGGGAGCAGCTGGTGAGCTAGTAGCATGCAGGGTGGGCTGGGAAAGAGAGATGGTAGGTGCAATGTAGTTTTGGTTCTGGGCTCACCATGGAGGTAGTTGTTTGGTTAGTTAATTCTGTGTCATTTGCTGACTGCAAATAGTGAAGAGAAGAAAGCCACTCTTAGGTCCTATGTGTGGGTAGAACCAGCCACAGCTTTTATCCAGGTAGCACCAATAATTGCAGAGCTGTGGCAAGAGAAGCTTCAGCACAAGCATGCCAACAATGGCTGAAAATACTTGCCTTGATGGATGGGTGATGACTGTGTATGTCCTTCTGGTGTTGTGCTTGTTGGGCATCTCTAGGCATGTTTGCGTGTGCTGCACATCACCTTCGCTTACTGGGTAGACCAGAAATGTCAGTAGTGCAGTTCTGGAGAAGCTTGAAGTAGCTTTCTGCTACTTCTACACAGTCATTTCTGAATTACCAGTTTCTCTTTGCAATAAATACAAGTGAAATTGAAACCACCTTTCAGATTGCCTGCTTCCAACCACTGCCCTGACAGCTTTCAAAAACATAAGCTGTTTCTCTGAGTATGAGTCCTCAGTGAAATAGAAAATAACAAGAAAAGAGTAAGTTAGGCATCATTGGAACAGATGAGTGACAATTTCATAAGATATGTCTCTGCATACACAAACATACCTAGTAAAGACAAAACTATAAAAAAGCTTGAGAGTTCCCAGACACTTTGCAAACAATATTTCCTTAAATCACTCTACGAAATTTGCTATACTGGTTACTATAGCATCTAAGCTCAGCCAACAACATTTGACTGATTTTTATCTGTGGCTCACAAACCATGCTGAGCAAATAGAAAGTCCCCAGTTACACTGTCCTCTGTATCATTTCCTGTGAGATAAGGCTGAAGAACCAACTTACGCATAGAGCTTGTCAGTGTGCAGACATACTTGCATAGTTCATGAAGTAGGATGACACCTGTCTGACATAATACCTGGAGAGTGACAAACATTGTATGGGACACTCCAGTGCTTTTATAAGAAAGAGTGGACCATAAAAATGCCTTAATTCTGAGACAAGGCTGGACAGCCTCTTCAGAAAGAAAACAGCCGATCAGATAGATAGTCTCTCTGCTGTGGCGGATAACTGAGATTGCATGGTCTTCCTTAATGCTTGTGTTCTGTTGTTTCTAATCTTTCCCTCCTTGTTGGACTAGGCTGGGAAGACAAGAGCACTGGGTTTAAAAGAAAGTAAATGCCTGCTAAGATGGCACTGGCCAGTTCACTTTCTAACAAGCCAGTACCATCACGTTCCAGAGAAATTTCTACAGCAAGGATGGAAGAGCACCAGAGCAAGCTGGATTTTTTCTGCAAGCTGGGCTATGGTAAGCAGGATGTCTGCAAAGTGCTGGAGAACCTGGGCCAAGGGGCCCTGGAGGATGATATACTGAAAGAGCTAATTCGGATGGGGAGCAAACCTCAAGCTCTGGAGAGCCGTGTTCAGCCTTCCTCACTAAAACTTCTTGCCCGTGGATCATGTAGTGCTTCACCAGGGTCGAAATGGCTTGGAGAAAATGGAAGTGATTCTTCCAACTACTTGAGACCCATTGTAATTGATGGAAGTAATGTTGCAATGAGGTAAGCTCTGTTTCCTCTGAAGCTTTTGAATTTTCAAGCCGATGGCTTGAAGCATGGTCTTTCTTCAGACAAGAGGTGCACTGAGATAATTGGAGTTTGTGAACCACTACTTCTGTTCTTTGGCTGAGGCACAGCTTCTGGGCATTTGCTGTCTCTATGGCCATGAACACACACACACACCAAATACAACCACTGTCTCACTCTGCATTTTGACCTTTTATAAAGCAATGGCTAGCTAACCACTACTGTTTACAGCAGCATGACTAACCAGCTCCCTCTCCCTTTTAGGCTGCTATTGATATTTCCCTGCTTTTTCACATAGGTACCTAGGCCTTCTAAACTTATATGATGAGCTGTTTTCAGGCACAACTGATGGGCAGGTAGACAGAACAGGGCAACTAACCTAACAAGGAGAGAGAAAAGACAAGTGGCTGTGGTTCCTAACAACATCACAGTAGTGCTGGTTTGACTTGCAAGTAAACCCCAACAATGTTCCAGGCCTGTGTATTTTTGTTGGTTTTCAGTTTGGATTAATTTTTATGGAAATATCAGGGAACTGGTGGTTGACTTGTACTGAATAGTATTATGTCCTCCTTAATGAATTTTGTTTCTGGGAAATGTCATAGCAACCCATCCTGGCCAATTACATTTCCTAAGCCCTTGATACTGTGAAAGCACTCTTACTGATGGGGAGCCTGGCACGTCTAGGTGGATGGACAGTCCAAAGGCAGCAGTAGGTTGGCCTCTGTTTACCTAAGCAATAGGAACAGGCAGAGGCCCTAGCAGTCAGGAGTCCAGGACATGCTGACTATCCACAAGTTTTTCCTACCAGCTTCACTCAGCAGGGCCAAACCTGTCCTTGCAGGCTGGGACAGGGCAGTTGTCCTTCCTTCTTTGGTTATCTTTGGTGTGACATGAGATGAGACCGTACCCTCTCTGGTTAGAGGGCAAAGTGGACAAGTATATCCAGAGCAACTGGAGACCAAGCTTGTTATGCCATCTTCTGGATGAAAGAAGAAATCCCATCTGAAAATGAGGAGGTTCCTCAGTCAGGGCAGTTCAGGAGGAGTAAGAAACAGGCAACAGAGCAAAATCACTTAGCCTTGGCAGAGCCGTGAGCTCAGTAACAAAAAGTGTTGGGATCTCCTGGCCCCATCTCCATTTTCACCCTAGATACTCCTTACAGTGTCTTTCTTGCCTCTCTGCAAAAGAAATGAGCACCCATTCTGGCAGACTAGCTGAGCTGAGCACCTCCCCTGTCACTGTGTTAGGGGCATCCTTGTCCTCACTGATCCACCAGGACTTTTTTAAAGCAGGCAGAGGTAGACAAGGCAGAGAACAACATTGTTTCTGAGACAGCGCTAAGGTGCACCCTTGGAACTGAGCAGGAGGCCCAGAGTAGCTTGTGGTTAATGAGATAGTGCATGTTTTGAGCTTGGAGTATTCTGGGAAAGCTCTGACAGCATCCTGCTGCTCCAGCCCATGTAGGGAAGCTTGCTAGATGGAGGTTGTTTTAAATATCATTACAGGTGTGTGTAGCAGATGGTTTGAGCTAGCAAGCTGTATTGCTGTCCTAGACCACGTGTCCACCTAAATGAGTTTTCAAGAAGCCACACATGTTTCTGGCATGTAAAATGTAAATCTTTTTGTAGAACAATTTCTAAAATGTGAGTCCAAGAGATGTTTCCCTGCTAGACTATTGAAGGCTGGTGTTCTGCTGTGGATTGTTCATCTTTCCCCTGAAAGGAATTAGAAGAATGTGAGGTATTTTTGAGTTTCAGAAAGGCAAAGGTTTTACAGCTCTTCTCAGACATCCTCCATCTATGTCTTGATAAAGACTACTCAGATGAAGAGAAGACTATTGAGCTTGTTAGTTCAGTTCGTATTGAACCATCTCAGCCTGGAAGGAGCTGCTTTCTTCTGCTGGATACCTTTCAAAGTGGTGCTGATTGGCATTTACTTTGGCTAATAGGATAGGCTTGGAGAATGTTTTTGGTACGTTTTAAAAAATTTTCTGGTTTGCAGCTATCAGAGAAGATCTGTTTGCAGAAGTCAAGGAAAGGGGATGTTAGGTTTCTTTGCTGGGAAAACTACTTCATCATTAATACTAACAACCATAAAAATCCAGGAGAAGCAGCACTTTAGGGACAAAGCTGTCAAAAAGTTGGAAAGGGAAGTGACTGTGTGGAGAAAAACATCTTAAGCATTTGTATGTCTGTCGCAGGATTGCTGTTTCTGGAGCATTTCAGAATTGGCATTGAGGGCCCTTTGTGCAAAGTTTGGAAAAGGATATGTGTGCTCTTGGGTAATAAAGGGAGTTGGCAGTCTACAACTATCAATCAGCCAGTTCATAGAAACTGAGTGGAAAATAACTTTGCCTTTTCACCAGTCTCACAAGCCAAGCATCTCCGTACATTTTGCATTGCCACCAGATGTAATGAGAAGCTCAGCCACCTGCCAGGAAGGGAGTGAGACAGTTTAGCAAAGCTAGTGGAAAAACAAATGGTGTTGTGTGAAACGAGCACTGTCACAACCCTATTCACTGCACAGTGAAGGAGCTGCACTTGTACCTAGTTTTGAAGCTGTGCTAGGTACAGAAACCTTTCCGTAGGCCAGCGGAGGCCTGTGTTGGGCACTCTCCCTTCTGCCAACCCTGTGCCTGATGCTGGGCCACAACCAGGTGGAGAAGAGGCCTTTGCAGTTTTCAAGTTTGTTTGTTTTGACTCAACTTCTTCTTAACTGGAACTGCAAAATTTAAAAAGGAATAATTGCATGCTAATTATGGATTAATTGCCAGAATCACAGCATGGCCAGATTGCTGCTTCAGTTTCTGAGAGATGGGCCCTGCTGATCTGTGACCCAAGTGCAAAGTACTCTGTTGCTGGCAGGAGGGAGAGAGATAGGACTGAATAGTAACAGAACAGTTATGGTCCATGGGCTACAGGGCTGCATGGGAAAGGTGACTGACAGTAGCCAATCTGTTGTCAGGCAATGCAAATTCAGCATACAGGGAGAATGTAATGTTTTAAATCCACTGCTCTGTTGAATGGCAGACATCAGTGCTCAGTTGTATCAACAGCACAGCTCACCATCTATGTAAACACTGGTTTAGAGACATGTTCCCTAGGTAGCAGCAACTGGACCAAGTGATAACACTAAGAAACAATTCCAGGTGCCTCTTCTTGCTTGTTCTGCTTGGCGTTTTGGCAGAATCACTTATGCTTGAGTGCTTTACCTTGGGCAGTGGAGGTACATCTAGAACTACTTTCCTGAAGCTGACAGGTCTTATATATATGAGTAGTCAATGTTAAAGCAGGCTGTCACTGAACTTTGTGTGAATTATGGCATTAAAGACATACTTGAACTTCCTTTTAAAGATAGTTATCTGAAAAAGTCATCTGAACTTCCATGTCACCTGTTCAGGTGACTTTATACCTATACTGGGTAGATCCTTTAAAACCAAACAAAACAGCTGCTCTAGAATGGAGATTAGATGTATTAAGTGCTTCAGACCATTATTATTAGTAAGAGTTTTTTAAGAATTCCTACTGCCTGGGTATCTATTAAGACACAACCAGTTTCCTTCCTCCAAATTGTACTATTTTTCATCTGTGGCCATCATTTCAGCACTGAAACTTTTATTAGGTGTAAAATGAAGTTTTGTTTATGAAACTGATACAGGCAGAACCCCGAGATAGATTCCTGGGGAATGGTGAGGGGAGAGGGATTTAAGACTGAAGCATGTCCTCAACTGGTCCATCACAGCAAGTAGGTGCAGTAACTGTGAGAGTCATTTACAACTGTGAGAGGTGAAAGCCTGAGTGACACTGCAGTGATGATCTCCAGAAAGCTCAAAGTACAAGGATAAAGTTTCTGTAGATACTGTGAGGGCATTTATCCATTTTAGTTTATTTTTTTATTGTGCAGAGATAGTTAACAAATTACCTCCTTTACATGTGCACTGCATGTACAGTGTATTTTAGGTAAGAGAATGACATGCAGTAAGAACTTTCAAGGGGCAGTGTGGGAGAAAAACTTAGGAAGGAACTTACCCTAATTGTTTTTCTTGAGGATGTTTTCTGTCTTTCTTTGAATGTTGATAATTCTTCAGAACCTGCCTTGCCTGTATTCCTCTACAGTGCCTGTGCTAGGACTCTCCTACCTCTCTGTGCTCTGAAGACAAAATCCACCAACTAGCGCAAGATAAAGATGGGCCTGAGGTGTCTGTGGCCATTTCCACTGAGGTCTTGTCCCTTTTTTGGTGTCCTGGGTTAGGTTCTCAGTATTTCCTATCCTACCTCTTACAGGTTTCCTTCCCCCATATTTTGACTCCCAAGAGGTGAGCAGCTGAATGACCTGTGACCATATTACAGCTGCTTCAGACATTAAAATCCCTAAAGTTGCTGTTACAACAGAAGAAAATTCCTGCATTGTGAGGGGGCTTGTGAGTTTCTGCTTGTGCAGGAAGAAACTCTCACTCCTTAAATCATTATCAGACAAGGCACGTGAAGGGTTTGATACAGCCTAACATCCACCCCAATACAGGCAAAAGGAACAGGCTTGGGTATTAGGCAGTTCATAGAAATTGGGGATAGGATACTTCTGTTTTTAAATATCTAAACTGCTCCAGGCAGCAAGTTTATGAATCTGCTGGAGAGGAGGTGCTTGGATTTGTGCAACCAGGACACCCAGCCAGGTTGTTTTCTTGGAAACTAGCTAATGACACAGAAGCTGTTTATTTTGCTTTTTCATTACTGGCTCAATTAAAGAGAACTCTAAGCTGCTTGAAATCTTTGTCTTACCATTCTCCTCTTTTTTTGTTTGTTTTTTTTGGTTTTTTTTGTTGTTGTTGTTTTTGTTTTTGTTTTTGTTTTTTGTTTTTAGTCATGGAAACAAAGAAGTATTCTCCTGCTGGGGAATCCAGCTGGCAGTGGATTGGTTTCGCGAGAGGGGGCACACGTACATCAAGGTTTTTGTCCCACTTTGGAGAAAGAAGCCCCCTCGACAAGACAGCCCCATTGCAGGTAGGTCACTGTCGTGGACATGATTTGGCAACCATTAGGTGCAGTTTGGAGATGGGAGTGTGAAGAGTCCAGTACAGCTTTGCCCCGTAAAGATAAGCACAGTGCAAGTTGTGTATCAGGTTTCCATCACTTAAATTAGTCATTAATTTATTGCTGCACACTCCTGGCTAGCAGTTAAAACTGCTTACAAGGCTTTATTACACTGCTTTGAGCCTTCTGCTTTACAAGCACAAGCTACTGCCAGCTGAGCTAAAGAAGGACTCTTTCTGCAAAGAGTCTGCAGAGCTTTTAAGGCCAGCCAGGAGATGACATCGTTGCACACTTTATCCAAAAGCACCAGTATCCGAAAAGTTCACTTCTTCATGACTGTTATTTGTTAGCCTATTAGTGCAGTGCAGGAGCTACATGAGTTCCTTGTCAAAGAGAATGAGATGCATCAGCTGCCTGTGGAGCGTGGTGAGATGCACTTTGTATGGAAATAGATCTGCCAGATTTGTACCAGCAGCTCAGTGTCTACAGGTCATGTGGCTGGGGGGATTTGTCTTTGTGCATAGCAGGAATGACAAGAAGTCAATGCCCTCAACAGCACCAAAAGAAGTGTGTGTGTTTATTTTGTCAGGCACATTTTATCTCCAAGCGAAGCTCATATCAGGGCTGGTTATGAGCTACCTAGAGGGGTATAAAGGGCACTACAGACACTTCAGTAAGCTCCTGGTGTAGAATTCAAACCACCCTTTCACAAGTAAGTTGTGAAAATCAGAAAGCGGCGTCTCAAATTTTGCAAGCAGATGCTTTTGAAAAGACCTGATTTTCAAGTTGCCAAAAAGCCACCAGACACACCAGTGCTTCTGCAAATCATGTCACTGTATCTTTTCTGAAGTACTGAAACTTCTTCAGATTCCTGTGGGTTTCTAGCACATGATTGAGATCTAGTCATTATTAATTCATTAATATGTCTTTTTTTCCCCCTTCTATTTCTGCCACCAGATCAGCACATTCTAGAAGAACTTGAAAAGCAGTCGATCCTTGTGTACACCCCATCCCGGAAGGTGAAAGGCAAGAGGGTGGTTTGCTACGATGATCGTTACATAGTGAAAGTTGCTTATGAGAAAGATGGAGTCATTGTCTCCAATGACCATTACCGTGATCTCCAGAATGAAAACCCGGAGTGGAAATGGTTTATTGAGCAGCGACTGCTCATGTACTCATTTGTCAGTAACAAGTAAGAGACAGTTATTGTTAAATGCTCTTGAATTTAAATGTCATGGGCCAAGTCAGCTCCAACAACACCTCCTACCAGCAGCAGATCACATGAGCCTTTCTCTGAAAGGAATTTACCATAACTTCTTCCATCTAATTTCTTTAGTTCCTGCTCCCTCAGCTTTGATCTTAAACCCCCCCTTATCATAAGTCCTTATGGACTTACCTATTTGAATAGCAGCATTAGTGGCCAGTTTTGCTTCTTTCCAGTCCAAACTGGGATGTTAAATGAAGGCTTGGTATCTTTTAATTTCTATTCCCTAAATTTGTGACAGGAAGCTGACTATCTGGCAGCATTTTTAATTCCCCTATGAGGCAGAACAGTACCTTTTCCTACTCTCTTGCAACCATAACTTTTGAGAAGAGGAGAAATGTGAAGCTTGTCTCTTTGGCCCTTAACCATCCCTGCTGGGGAAAGTTTTCACCAAGGCAATTGCACTGTGCCTGTAGAAGGTTGAGATGTATGCTCAGTCTATGTGTACTAACTTTGTCTGTACTAACCTCATAGCAGAGGTGTTCATTAGCTGTCAGTTTGGCTGAGGAAATGTGGTCGCAGACGTTCAGTGTGAGTGGACAAGTGTGAGTGGAGAAGTTGCCTCACACAGCAGTGCTCTCCATGGGTCAGGATGGAGAGTTGGCTCTCTTTCTATGAAACTGGATGGGAGTGCTTGGCACTGGATTGCAGTTTCTCTGTCAAGTTATTCACAGAAATGCAGTTGCTGAACATCAGCACACTGTATTTCTTTAAGTTCCAACCCATTATTTCCAACTACCACCAGGTTTCTCTAATTACTAGTGGGTTACAAATATTTACATGATATTTTCCTCTCTATTTCATAGAGATTGCCAGATCTTTTCAGAACTCTTCTGTCAGAAAGTCTAGCTGTTACTGTGAAGCTCATTTGAATACTTTCAGCAGGACCTTCTTGCACAACTTTGTGACCCTCTCTAAACAACCTGCAGTTGTAGGTTCCAGTCCCATTATGTGGATAACCAAATTCCCTGAGTGATTCCTTTCCCTTCCTGCTTGCAACTCCCTTCATCTGACAGAGAGTTTTTCCATGGGTGGGTGTAGTGCAGATTTATTTGCAAGCAAGTTCTGAGACGATAATTAGTTTTCTTCCTGAAACATCACATTCTGTTACTGGCAAAGGATAATAATTTTATCTGAGCATTTTGCAGGCCTTGTAGGAGGAAGCCTTTACCAAAACCTTGAAAAAGGCTGGGCTTGTTTATCACACCACATTCATGATCAGCTGTAGCTCTGAATTAGCAGCTGACTCTTTAATCCTCATCACCTGCAAGTGTTTAGTAAGAGAAAAGTGAGTTTGGTGTGGAAGGAAACTGAGGATCGCAGTTCTGGCACCACTGAAGAGTTTCCTGCTGCTTTAGAGCAAAAGGACTCAATGCTGTCACGGCTGGGGCTACTGCTGGCTGGCCAGAGCTATGCCAAGCCATTGTGCCTTCCCAGTTGTTCTATGTTATTAGGAAAAAAACATCAACTACATGAAGCTGAAGCACTGCTGTCTTGGCAGGCAGGAGGACATTGTGTCTAGTAGTGCAACCTGACTTCTCAAGGCCAGGCCATGAAAGAATCACAAGGAATTCCTGCTGTAAGCTTGTGCCACAAGCTGTGGTGGCACTTCAGGTCCAAAAGCTTGAGGTACTTTTGTTACCCTGTAACTTTTTCATTTTTCAGATTTATGCCTCCTGATGATCCATTAGGCCGCCATGGACCCACTCTTAATAACTTCCTCAGCAAAAAGCCAGTGCTTCCTGAACCAAAATGGCAGCCTTGCCCCTATGGTGGGTTTCTCCCCATACTATTAACTGTCACCCCTTTTCCTCCTGCCCCTTGCTTCCCAGCAGCACTTTACTTCAGTTAAGGGCACATGCCACTGCGACATGCTCTCCTGTTTCATGTGGTAGGGACTTCGGTCAGGGCTGCTCAAACGTGTGATGCTTTTTTTCCTCTTCTACTTCAGTGGCTTCAGCCTCAGCAGAGGCAGCAGCTGCTTCTGGTTCTTTCATCCTTGCCTGCACCCAGTACCCGAACCAGGCCCTGTGGCCATGCTGACCCCAGAGCCTATGCTCACTTTTCACTTTGCAGAGTAGGCTTGCATTGTAGCACTTGAGAAAGGCCATGCAAACACCTCCCCTCTCACCCCTCTCAATAACTTTCCAGTGCTGTGCAGGTTTCTCAGAGGTAAGTCGCTATACCCTTTTTTAAAGCAATCCTTTGTAGCAGCAGATCTCACAGGCCACAGATGCAGCAACTGGAACATAAATGAATTTCAGACACTTCCAAAATAGTAGAAACTTGCTTTCACTCTGTAATATTAGGTCAGCAATATCTAAATCTGGGGGCAAAAGTATTGGAAAATAGCACTTCCCCTGTTTGTGCTTGCCATGCCCCTGCAAATGCACAGAGCTGGGGACAAGTGATGAATGTGTTAATTGACATGGTGCTAGCAACAACCGCCTGTTTGATGTTTTTAATTATTTCAGGTAAAAAATGCACCTATGGCAATAAATGCAAATTTTACCACCCAGAGAAACCACGTCAAGCTCAGCTCTCAGTTGCTGATGAGCTCAGAGGCAAACTAAAGGCCCCATTAAGCCTAGTGAAAGAGGAGAAGTGTAACCATTCACCGTACAGAACCAGAGGAGAGCCTGAACCCCACGACACCTGCACAGAAATGCTGCGAGGGGGCAATGGCAGTGCAGGGTCTTCCTGCTACCCAGGGCGGTCCCAGGGGACCTGTCCTGAGCAGTCAGCCAGTGCCTGGGCCAGTGGTCCCTGTTCTGACCTGCAGCTGGACCAGTGGTTGCTACAGCCAGAGCTGCTGCCAGATCAGCCCCTCCTGGAGAAGATGTCTGTTCTATCCGTCCATGATGACACCTACAGCTACAATTGGTCCACAGATACCCCACGTGACAGAGAGGTGATAGACAGCCCTCATCACAGTGGTGACCTGAGGCACAACCCGTACTCACTGCATCACCCCCACAGCTCATACCACTCCTGCTTACCTGGATGCCCTTTCCATCAGATATCACTCCCACCTGTGCAAGGTGGGATGTGCCCAGACCACAGCTGGTATCAAGAGTTCTGCAGCATCCATGGCACAGATCAGAGGAGCATCTACATCCGTAATGTTACTCAGCACAAACAGGTCCTGGACACTCAGCCCCACGTTTTGCTGCAGTCTGCAGCTCCTCCTCCTGATCCACTTCACTTTTACAGTGAGCAGCAGCAGCAGCTCTGTTTCCCCAGCCAGCCCTCACAGCAGCCCTCTCTTTTAGACTCCAGCCATGGACTGGCCTTCTTCCAGAAAGCCCATCCTTCCCTCAATGCCTCTTACAGTGACTACTGTCCCACTTCAGCTGCAAGGCCATACTCTCCCCAGCACGCAAACATACACAGGGAGCTGTGCTCCCTTTTCCCTCACAGTGAGGTGAACCACATCATGGCTTTGTATCCCGATGTCAAGGATATTGCTAGCTTGACTTTACTGATTCAGAGACACAGAAACTTGTGAAGCCTTCAGATCAAGCCTTTTACAACAAGCATAAGTCCTGGGGCAAAAAGATGCTACTCTGAGGCTTACTTAAGTGTTATTAAAGGGCCTTATGGCAAAAGTTACAGCTGTTCTATGGGCACAAGTCTAAGCACCTACCAGCAACATCACACAGGGCATCAAATCTATGCAAAGGCTGCCATTCACTGCAGTGGGATCTCATTCACCTCCCATGGAAATGAACAGAAGGGCTTAGGGTAACTGGTCTTCCAGCATCTGAACCTAACTGGTGACTGAGTACCGCATGACATAGATCTTCATTAATACTTTGAAATACTAGACATGTTTTTCAATTCCTAAGTGACTGCTCAGCTACTGTACAAGAACCATGCTCCACAGTCTCCAGTAAAGGGCTCTCCATAGACCAACCCTATGACCTATTTGCTCCACTAGCATAAAAGGTAATCTGGCCTTTTTACCCTAACAGAGGGCTGTGCTCTCTGCTAGAAGGCAGCTTTGGGTCCATAATACTGCCTGTTATAGACCTGTATCAGTGAGCTTTCAAAAAAAACCATCTCATGTTTGTAGACCAATGCTGTGAACACAGTGTGACTAGCAGACGTGGTAGAACACCAAAGCAGGTGAAAATAGCTGCAGGTACATTCTTAGGGATCACACACACTGCAAGTGAAATCAGGGAAATCATCTTCAATGTAAATCCTAATGCAGACCAAGGGCTTGGGGTTGTTAACTCAATAAAAAGAAGAAAGCCAGATGGTACCAGTGGAAAAAACCAAAACAAAACAAAGCTTTAAAGTATCTCTGTTGTGTTAAACAAGAGTTGACTTAACCCTTAATTACCAAACATGGTCCCATAATGCAATTATAGAGCTGATGTATGATTACAAGCATTTAAACTGTGTTCTGCTGGGACGTTTGATTTTTCAGTAAGCTGTAAAGCTGTTAACCTCTTCATTATTCCACTGAATTTTTCAGGTTATAATTCAGATATTAAGGTTGATCCTAAAGATTTTTGGCTTTATCCAAAGTTTAAGTATGTCAATAGGACAAGTTTTAAAATACTTTAACACATTATAAAATAGCCTTCTAGAACACGTTGTCCTGAATAATGTCATCTTTACTTTTTGTTTTTATTTTTCCACTCCTCTTAGCACTGATGTTTCATGAAATCCAACATTCTTGTAGTATTCACAAGCTCTCTGACCCTGCAGTATCTCTGTTAGGTTCTTCTCTGAAGTGAAGTGCAGTCGGTGACGGACTCCAGACAGGAATTAAATGTTGCCCTGATTGACAAGTCTGAAATCTCTCACTTTCAAAGAGGTGACTAAGGAGCAGTGATCTACCCTTAGTGACGTTATCAGGAGGCATTTTTTGAAAGAGGTGATGATAGTTTGATCTGCTTCTTTAAATCTTTCCTCTGGAAACCACCAGCAGGGGTTTTTTTGGTGGTGGTATTTAAAGTATACTGTATCAGTTCAGTCTCTTATGGCCATGTGGTTGGCTCCAAGAAATTCTGATTTGGAGTTTGGAGGTATGATACATGTATAATCTATAGGAGAACTGGCACACTGCCATTATATAGCACCCTTGTCTTGCTGGAGACATATATGCATCAGCGCTTTTTCCTTTGAGAATGCACAGGAACGTGGTGGTTGTTCAAAACCCTCTCATTGTTTAATAACTTCTCTTTTTTTGTTCATTATTGTCTTATTTACTAGGGAATCTTTCAGTAAAATACAAAGAATGTGCTTTCTGCTGAGAAAGTATCTGACAAAATAAATCAGATTTTGGTGCTAAATAGAAATTGATTTCTCTTGGCTTTTCTATTCACCAGAGGGTTTTTTTTCCTGAGCTTTTGTTTGAAGGGCAGCTCAGCAGCAGTGCTGTGCCACTGCCTGCTCCAGAGGGACTCTGCTGCTGGCCATGAGCCCATGAAAAGCACAGACTGTTTCATCTTTTTGCCGCAGCACAAGAAGCTGGGACTCTGGAGTTTCTGCAGTTAACAGAAAGGAGATAGCAGCTTTTGCATAGACAGGGTAAGAGGCTGTTGCTATTTGGTATCTCTGCTGAGATGTATTTGAATCCAGCTCTCGCTGCCAAGTTGAAAATGAATCCATAAATCCCAACAGGCTCAGAAAGCCCTTCATGTTCTTTGCTTTTTTGTTGTCAAGACTTTTTCATAAGAAGCTGGTAGCCATGGGACCAATCTTCCAGATGACAGGCTGCTTTCCTAAGGGAGACTTAACAGGGTTGCCAAGTTCATTTTAAGATTAAAAAAAAAAAAAAGCAAAAAACCCCAAAGTCATGAAAGAGAATCCTTTTCCTTCTCTATTGTTACCATTCCCCAAAAAGTTAGAAAGCCATACATAGCCTCCTTTGTGAGGGGCTAAGAGAATTAGATACAAATATTTCCCTGAGAAGTCTGGAGTGGAAGTCATCCCTGCAACAGCTCCTCAATATATGAAGCGGAAAATGGGTGGTCCTCTGCACCCAAAGCTCACAGTACCTCCCTCCCACCTCTGCTTAAATACAGAAATTTCTCCCTCATAGAACATAGATTAGAAGTCTACTAATTCGGTGAGCTTAGATACCATAAAAGTTAATACCATAAAATGGTCTTTGAAGTAATACTAATCTTGCTCTGTGTCAAACACTTGTATTTCTCAGTTATTCTGAGAAATGTTCCTAATCTTTTAAGTCACTTCCCATAAGAGCTGGCACAATTTACAAGCAAACATTTGAACTAATCACAAACAACTAAATAGAACAAGACAGGTTTCATGGCTTCTCTCCTCCATAAAAATGTTGGATTGCTAAGGAAGAACAAGCAAGACCCGTACTTCGCCAAGTGTGACAGACCAATTCTGCAAGTCAAAAAAACCCCCAATGCCTCTGAATAAAGCCTTTAACAGACAGACTCTTTACACTGGATTCAGGTACTTCACATGCATATCTCTAAGATAACAATTAAGATATCATCTTTCACCTATTGCATGGACCTCCCCAAGCCAGGAGTTGAAACATCCCAGTTTTACTCCTGGAACCATAACTCATTCACTCTGCCACTGTAAGCCCTTTGCTTCTCTGCCTCGGGGTACATCTGCTCAGCATTCACACACATACATACAAGACCTCTGTAGTATTTACCTCCTACTTGCTGATAGGACTGGGATGCTTTGAACTCTTGAGAAGAACAGTTTAACATTACAGCACCACTGGAAAGCGCTGTGACTTGCAATCCTTTAGTGGAGGAATTTTTACAGCATTTTAGCCATGTCCCTTCTCTGCCTCAAGTTGGTCTCACTGTCTTGCAGCAGGCTCAGAGGCACTCTTACTAAGATGTACCAATGTGCTGATTTAAATGCAATCAAATTGGACCTACACATGGAGCAAAGCTGTGAACACAGCAATTTGTGGGGACAGCGCATACAAGGCAGCAAACCAGAAATGACAGCATATGCAGGGGTTGCAGGCCTTTAAGTGTAGTAAGGAAATTAGATGATGTGCCTCTGCTGATGGAATGGCAGCATGAGAATTGCTCACCATAACCACAGCACCAGCTGCTCCTCTTTGGCTTTCCTGTGTCATGCAATTTCCTCTGCTTCCCTAATTTTTACACATTTTCACTTTCATGCTGGGCTCAGGATTCCTATGACACTTTTTACAGATTGGGTCACATTCTTCCCTGTCCCAACCCCTCTCCTTCCACCTCCACAAAACCACATGCCTGCACCCACTTGCTATCCCAAAATCTTATTTCATGATGCCTTCGCTTCCCTGCTCCATCCCTGCCCTGGCACTCACCTACCTCTCTCTTCATCCCTGCTGTCCAGTTCAAGGGGGTTTTAGGGTTGATTTGTTGTGGGTTTCCCTCCCCCCCTTCTTTTTCTTCTCCCCCCCCTTCTTTTTAAACTAACAAACTCAGCCACCATATACTCCTAACTACTTGTAAAGGCAAGATTCGTCTTTCATCCACCATCACAAAGATTGTACATTTGAGGGAGGTGCTAACAGTACTGGTTTCACACAGAAGACAAATGGGTATTGGGACACTGAATGGCAGAACAAAACCATAAACTAGAAGCAGATAGCAAAACACAGGTGACATAAACCCCAGTGAAACTGTACAAATGGAAATAAATTTTCTCATAGAAGAACAAAAGTGTATTAAATAAGTTGAAATGTACAGCTGGTAGAAACAAGCATTGCACATTACGTATGGTGCAATAAACTCCAGAGAGATCCTGCTGTGCAAAGTGGGATTAAATAGGGTGGCTGCCTTCCACCTGTATACTTGCAATACTGGGCAAAGCTGGGTGCAGCTCTCATGTCAGCCTGTTGAATTTTGGAACAACTGAGAAAACTGCTAAATAAGAAGTGTATCAGTTATAGTGATTGAATAAACTACAATGTCAAACACAGACAAGACAAAGACATCACCATCTGCCAGTTTGGTTTCCAGATTAGACCTAGTTTTACTACAGGAATAATGTTCTTGTTACATTGTCAGCAGAAATGCTGCAGAGAGATGAAAACTGCCTAACAGGACCAGAGAGCAACCAACATTTAGTAAACAGGGTAGCAAGAGAAGCACAGAGGAATGTGATGACTTTTACCCCTTGAAATGGTAAATATCAAAATGTGCTTCACAACTAAAACCATATTCTACAGATCCAGGGAAACTGAAAGCATAAATGCCATCATAGCCCAGCAACGGCTGCAGTCTATCCAATCACTGCTTCAAAAGCAGAGCTGAAGAAATTTTTATCAGGGAAGCAAACTTTACTATGATTTGTTATTGCCAAAAAATACACAGCCATTGGCAGACAATTATAAAAGTTACTCAAACTATTACTGGAATGAGAAATACTGAGTTCTCCCCACAGGAGGTCCTGTTAAGGAAGAGGCTGAAGGGAATACAGAAGCTTGTAAAAATGTTATTTCCAGCAGGGAAACATTCTCTGAGAAGAACTTCAGCATCTGAATATCCTTTTGCTCATCATGTAATATATGACATGTGGTAGATTTGGAGCCCTGGCTTCACTTAAAGAAGCAGATGGAAGATCTTTAAGCCTTTGGAGCATCTTTCTTGGGTTACACAGGTCATATTTAAGTCCTGCAGAGGAGGAAAAAAATTGTCAGTTTAAGCTGAAGTCAAAATAACACTAGGGGAAAAAAGAGGCAGATAATCCAAGTTCTAGCTGAGTAGAAAAAAAATACTCTCCAGTTGTTATTTCTGCTCATCTTATGATTCTGATATGCAACTGGGGATGGTATCTGGGAGACACTAGTCCAGGTCAGGCTCTGCACTTTGCTTTTTGATGTTCTAATGTTTGTATTTGTCCAAGGGAGCTTAAGTAGAGTTGTTGAAAGAAAAAGTATAAACAGCCAAGTGGAATGCCTCTAGGAACCGTCTAGTAATTGACATCTGTAAGACATACACATAATGTTTTTAAAAAACTTGATGGCCAATCCACCACAAGGTGTCAATGTGGTAGCACTAGAAACGACTGACTTTCACAAGCTAGTCCCATCCACTCACATAAACCCTATCAGCAGTAGTTCCGTGCTTTTCATCTATGTGTTGAACAGAACCAACACAACACAACACTACATGTGGGAGGGCTGTGCGGTGGAGTTTTGGCTCTTCTCAGTATGAACATGGCTTTGCCTGGGCCTTGAGGTCAGAAAGGCTCCTGTAGGTTGAAAGAAATCCGTGTACCTGCAGACTAGGCTTCATCACATCAGCTGAACAGATTCAGTCTCCTTCTGCTAGCTGCTGCTTTGTGACCAGAGCTAGAACACACCACATTAAACATTTAGACTGCATATTAACTTCAGCCTGCATTCTACATTTAAGCAGCCCTAGAAATGCACATAGCAGCTCAGACAGTATTAGAGGCTGCAGCACTGTGTCAGCCCATGAGGCATGACAGATAAGTGCAAGATCCCTTGAATAACAGGTTTCAGATGGGCATTTTACAAAACCCACCCTTTATTCCATCTCTTTATTCTCCGTTCACCTGTGGTTCAAGCTACAGCTGCCCTGACATCAGCGGCTTAGGATTTATCTTGGCTGGGGCCCAGGACTTGCTGCCAGGCTTCCCTTTCAGGGCAGCAGCTCTGGGAAAGTCACTCGGGGTTAAGTTTAGAGTTCCAGGTTGGCACATTCTTAACACAAGCCAAAAATAAGTGTGAATGGGGATCAATTTTATGAATTTGCTGAGCTGCCAATTATATTTTGAAGCTGAAACCTGAAACTAAGTTTGCCAGTTGAGTATCACAGCCAACCCTTTAGACAGAAACGAACTGGAAGAACACTTTTTTTTCAAGACCAGAGAGCACTGACTTACAAACGTTATCTCTAAAGTTCTTTGTACCAAAGTGTACTTTGGACATTATTTGTCAGTCTATACACATGGGATTTTAACCATTCAAGTGTATCCCACCTGGAATACTGTGTCCAGGTCTGGAGCTCCTGTTACAAGAGGGATATAGACATGCTGGAGTGAGTCCAGAGAAGGGCCACGAGAATGGTGAGAGGACTGGAGCACCTCTCCTATGAGGACAGACTAAAAGAATTGGGGTTATTCAGTCTGGACAAGAGAAGGCTCTGAGGAGACCTTATTGTGGCCTTCCAGTATCTGAAGGGGGCCTACAAGAAAGCTGGTGAGGGACTTCTCAGGAGGTCAGATAGTGATAGAACCAGGACAAATGCATGCGAACGACAGGAAGGTAGATTTAGATTAGATATTAGGAGGAAGTTTTTCACCATGAGGGTGGTGAGACACTGGAACAGGTTGCCCAAAGAGGTTCTAGAAGCCTCATCCCTGGAAGCTTTTAAGACAAGGCTGGATGGGGCTCTGGGCAACCTGATCCAGCAGAAAGTGTCCCTGCCAGTCAGTGGGGGTTGGAACTAGGTCATCTTTAAGGTCCCTTCCAACTCTGACATTCTATGATTACCTTAAATATGTGTCAATCAAGATTTAGGCAGATATAACAACAAGTATTCCAGGCATGCAACTCCTAGACAGTGTTAAGTGGGGGGCTGGAGGAAGCTTTTTCCAAAACAATTAAAAATTCCACGATTTTGCATTTCATTCCTTTTACACTTTCTTTCCTTGCATTTTTGGGGAGCATGGTCTCTGCAGCTGTACAAATACCCAAGGCCAGGCAGCTAGTTTGTGCACCCATTTCTCCACAAAACCGAAAATGATTTTTCTGCTAGCCAAGCAGAGGCTGGGATGTGCAACACAGCACATACAGGCTTGAGCTTACACTTTCTAAGCTCCCTGCCAGAGGCACAAATAACCCCCTTGGGTCCAGCTGTTGCATCACCAATACAGCAGCTATGCTGGCCTGAAAATAGGATTTCCTGAGCCTTATGATGGACTCTGTATTTTCTCATGGGCTAGCAAATGATTCCCAATGCTGTGCCATCCCTGTTTTCATTTATTCAGGCCTTTTTTACACCTTCTGGGGAATGCAGTTTGTCCTATATCAAAGCAGAATTGCATCAAAGACATTAGGAATAATATTGCAAAAGTCACATATGCTTTTGAGACTATCATAGGTGCAGGAATCTGTAAAAACCAAAGACATCCCCATCTTTCTCACACAACTTCCAAAGCAAATCATCCAGAGAACACAGATAATGTTACAATCAGTGCATGTTACAGCATACTGATACAGAGCTGGGACCCAAAAGGAGCCATAACCCAGGCTGCTTGCAGGGTTTTGCTGGAACATCTTCAGGGATGCTGCTGTGGACCTGCCTGTAAATGCTGCTCTTCAATACAGGACATCCAAAGTGCCGGGTAATGTGTGCTGAAAGCTGCACACAGCTGAAAGCAAAGGTTCCTACAGGCTGGCCTTGATGTGCCTGAATAAAGCAGGAAACACCAGCTCCTCCCCTGGCTACCCAGGGACCAGACAGCTCTGTAGGGGCTAAAAGCACAATAAAACATTGCCAAATCACGGCTGACTCAGCAGCTCATGTACATTATATCAAACCAGACATGCTAGCAGGAAAATCAGGAGAGAATGAGAAAATACATAGTTTGGGAGCTCCCTGTGCCCATACCACAGCATAACTCCTCACAGCACTGCAGCAGGCTTACCTGCTTCACATTGGAAAGGGCTAAAAAGGCAGGGAAAGCAAACTCCATCAACCCAGATATTGGAGGCTGACGAAAAAGCTTAGCAAGCATCCTGGCTTGTATTACTGCTTAAGGACACACAGAGAAAAGTAACTGTGCTTCTGCCCCGGCAGCTGGCAGGCACCCTCTCAAACCACCAAATAAGCCACATCCAGAAGCAACAAACAAACTGCAGGTACAGAGCTGCTTTTGTACCTAAATACAATACAGCAGAGTTTCAGGGTGGAGAACACCACAGAAGGCAAGCTCTCTCAAACATGAGCCATGACTGGACCACACCAGAGTTGCTGACACATGACTAATGACAGGCAAAACAAGCCTTTGAGCAATTCGGTTTATGCTACCTACCTGAGGCCCTTACTCACAGCTTCTTCACTGGTGTGTTTTACTCACTGGTCTTCTATAAGTTTGGAATGAAATGCTAATGAAAAATCATTAGATTATGGCAGTAACAGGAGAATCCAGTTGTGCTGTGAAATGACCTGTGTCACCTTCCTGAGACCTGGCAAAAGTCATACAATTAAAATTCAGGAAAAAAAAAAAATCACTACTTGGTAATATATTTCTTTCATCCTCAGAAGTACAAGCCCTTCCACACTAGTCAGAAAATGGCAGCTGTGACCAAGCAATGGGCAATGCTGAGATCAGCAATTCTGTTTTGCCCTAGGCAGGGTGTGTCATTCTGATGCCAGAACAAAGGGTTCATAGCTCACTAAAAGCTCCACAGAGAATGGGAGCATCATGGAGTACAACCCTGTAAAGTAGTAAGGACACTTCCAGCTGGGAAGGTGATGCAATCCCTGCACCAAAACATTACTAATAATTTTGTCTTAAAGTCTCATGAGATGAATTTCACATGTAAAATTAAGAGATACTCAGTGACTTAAAATCACCATGTAGCAGCCTACCATCTTCGGGGGCAGTACCAGAACTAGGAAAAATTTCAATACCCAAAAGCAAAACATGGTTGCCATAGGGTGACTGATGGTCAAGTGAGATCTAAATGCCAATTCAAGTCTTGAACTAAACCACTGCATGCAATAAAACCTCCCATGTTCAATCCTGATATCAGGATACAGGTATTGGTCCAGGAAAAGAACAGGATGAAAAGATAGGAGAGCAATAATAAGTGAAAGAAAATAAAAATCAACATGAGGCAGTAGATTAGGAGATAGAACATATATATATTAGTTTTCAAAACTATGTAAGGCATAGCTTTGCATGTTACTTAAGTCAATTTCGACCATGGCTGGGCTCTCAAAGTAGGAAGGAAGTCTCTGAATACAGCATGACATGGCACAGCTATGTCTGGCAGTTATTTTGGGTACAACTGTAAATCATGTGAATAATAAAGTATTTCTCTCCATTACCAAACTCTAGTTTGCTAACTGGCTGTTCCCTTTCATGTAGTGCAGAGTCTCAGGGCCAGAAGTGAAGCTTGCAGGGGTAGAACACTGGCCAAGCAGCACAGCACTTGGTTTCCTTAGGAGTTCAAACAGCCTAAGCAATTCAATTTAAAAGTATGCAGCTCAGCAGAAAAAAACCCTGTATTACTAATCATTATTAACAAAGGGAAAGCTTTTGTCATGTCCTTGAGCTCAGAAAACACTTAACATGATGTTTCGTTTCTCATGTAAACTGTACAGAAAAGTTTTGCCACTGTTTTATAGAAATACTCCTATTTTAGAATACCAAAGTACTAGTATGGAAACCGGCTTTTTTGGTTTTAAATGATTATAGATGTTGAATAAGCAAATCTTCCTTTCATTTGTGCCCAGTCTCCAAACTATATCAAGACAGAGGAAACTGACTGAAGAAATGCAGTACCAATAAGGACACTTTTCTCTAAGTGAAAAAATATTCACATATTTACAAAATACACTGAAGACAGACATTTCAAGATCATAAAATTAAGCTGACACAAATAAAATACACACCTACAGGCACAAATACTGATCATGCAGTTTTAAAATTGCATCCCCCCTTAGCCTTCTCCTCTCTTAAGTTTTAAACTAAACATACCCAGCTCTCTCAGCCTTTCCCAATACAAAAGATGTCCCATCCCCTTAATCATTTTTGTAGCTCTCTTCTGTATCCTCTCCAGAAGTTCCTTGTCCTTGAGCAGGAGATACCAGAACTGGGCAACCTGGTCTCGTGTGTGGCATCCCTGCCCATGGCAGGGGGATTGGAACTAGACGATCCTTAAGGTCCCTTCCAACCCGGGGCCATTCTGTGATCTTATTAATCCTTGTAAATACTTAAGGGGCAAGTGTTGTGAGGGTGAGGCTAGTCTTTTTTCAGTGGTGCCCAGTGACAGGATAAGAGGTAACGGGCACAAACTGGAACATAGGAAGTTCCACTTAAACATAAGGAGGAACTTCTTTGAGGGTAGTGGAACATTGGAACTGGCTGCCCACAGAGGTGGTGGAGTGGAGACATTCAAAACCTGCCTGGATGCCATGCATGTGAAACATGCTCTAGATGAACCTGCTATGACAGAGGGAGTTGGATCAAATGATCTCCACAGGTCCCTTCCAACCCCTCAAGTTCTGTGACTCTGTGAAAATGTGAGGAAAAGATCAATTACACATTTGATAGAATGAGAAAAATTTAATTTTACTTATTTCCCCAAACAAGTTTTTTTTACCCCACAGTTGAATGGAGTTCCCTGTTTTCTTTTTAAATACAGCTGCCCTCTTCACTCCAAACTATGTTCCATACAGTTGATTAAGTTCCCCCAGTTACTCAATCTGTGTTATGGAATGTTTTTTTGCTGGATCTGTAGTTAATCTGCTCACAGATACCTCCTGAAGGGTTTTTAACCAGCTTCACTGTGCCTCTGCCTAGACATGATCCAAGTGGGAAAGACACATCAGGAACACTCCACATCTCATAGTGCTATAATACAGATAGCACCAATATGCAGCTTAACCATATTAATCCTTAAACTGTGCTTATATTAACAGTACACAAAGTATATAATCTATTAGCTTGGACAAACGAGTTGCTGAATTTGAACTAGAAAAATATTTTTAAAATTACAAATCCTTAAAGCATGAAGTAAAAAGGCTGTGTGTCTACCTTATTACTTCATGAACAAATGAATGGCTCTTTGGTCAGGACACAATCTCGTCAGTGCAACTTTACAGAATATATTCCTTACAATCACTGAATTAGAATTAAACAGAATAACGTGTGGGAGGAAAGACAAGATTCAACAAAACAAAGGCTTAAATAAAATCACTGGTCATAAGAAATCAGCCTACAATTAATACTGTTAACACTTATTGTTGAGTATTCTGTTGCTCCACAACATGGAAAAAGCAAACAAATCACAAACCCAAAAATTAGAATATATTTTTTTTAATTTTTATAAATAACTTATCTGTTACAAAGGCAGTTTACCCAGCTAAATCACAAAACCATCAACTCAAGATATCCAAATTAGGTTTTATTAATAAACAGGTAAAAACTGATTTGTCAATCTTCACATAGAACTGCAGATAAAGCTGAAAAACAAGGCCTCATTTTACAAACAAAATGCATTGAATGCAAGTGCTTAGGGTCTACTGCCTAATTACCTGGGATTGGCATTTTCTTCCCACGTTAAAAAAAAATGCAAAGCCTTCAAAACAAAGGCCTCTGTGCATTCACATAGATCACTTGTAAAACTCCTAATAAAAAAGTGTCCACTGAAAAATGTTTACAGTGGGTGACAGTCTACTTTGTCTCTTGCTACATTGTTAGCTCTCCCTCCAGCCTCACGCTAAGTGCTGCTACATAATTCTTTGCGTGCCGTCTTTCATGCATACTGTACTGGAATTCCATTTCTTGATCTTGGTTACATACATCCCCGATCATGTGAGTATTCTCCTTAAAAAAATAGATCATCAAAATAAAGAGATGCTTGAGGTTGCTTCAGTGTTCAAGTCTGTTTGATTTCTCTTTTCCAGCCTTTATTTCAGTTGTCCCAAATATTGCTATCCTTGTTTTCTATAAATATGAGACTTCACCACAAAGTCAGGTTTAGAAACTGGCTGCCAAAACAGGAAAGCATCTAAAGTCCTTGAACAAAGCTGTACGATGCTGCTGCTGTTGATTCTGGCACTGTACGTACTTCCCCAATGAATCTCTCTTCAGGAGTCTGCAAGATACCCAGCAGATGAAGCAAGCTTAAACTGGATGCTGATCTGGTTGGTGGGTTCAAAGTTTCTTAGTACAAAGTTTCCTTACGCCAGACAAAACGCTACCTTGTGTCACCCACCGTAAAACTCAGTGTACAGAGTGAACTATATGCATAACTCTTCCAACTTTTCCTGCATTTTTACCACGCTGCATCTGCAGGTCTTCACAGATCATCAGCATTTACAAGAGCAATGTACAGAATGAGCAGAGGAAAGCTATTTTGTGCATAGTTTCTTATTAATGCTCTTATTTTAAGGCATTGCTTCTTTCAGATAAAAGCTTAAAAAAAAGGGACATGATCGTGCCTAACCATTTAAAAGGGAAAAAAGGAAAGTTAACAAAAAGACTATTACACTATACATACAGAAGTACAAGAAAATAATAAAGGTGAAGAAAAGAAATCACTTAAAGCAGGCTCTAGAGCTATGTACAGTAGGAAAAGCTTTGGGGTATTTCACTGTGTGTATTGTACAGACAACACATGCAGTTTTTCCTTTTCATCTTCAGATGTGATTGTACTGATTTCTGGCTTCACAGAGATGTTTTTAGGGAAGACAAGGCAAAGAGTACCACTGATTTGTGAAGTTCTTCCCTTTATCGAAGGCACTATGTGGCAGCAAACAGTTTAGACAGTTAAACCTTGTTCCTTTTAGATCTCTTATGTGCATGTAGTGTTTCACTGAAAGCTCTGGAAACAAAAATGGTAGCAACTCTATTCCTTTCCCCTGTCAAAATTCAGTAGTGACACTGGGGCAGAGAAGAGGACAGGCAACACCCAAGCACTGAACATGGTGCGTCTTACTGGGATACAGGTAATACTGTACATGGTTTAGGCAGCTGGCAACTGAGTCTTTCAGCAGATTACCTTTCAGTCAATCAATTTCAACTGCCTGTGGCACAACACTGAGGTATTACTAGCTCTGTGGGCTGACATTTAACATTAGCAAAATACCATCTCATCACACCTTCAATTTTACCAAAACCTATGCATAAATGCTTTTTTTTGCCCCCCAATGACTGGATCGTTCCTGGTACATTTGCTATGGTTTAACAAAAGGTAAGAGGCCTGTTGGCTCAGAAATGCCTGGGCATTTCACACTGTTCGCAGCGATTTAAGGCTGGATGATTTAAAAAAGTACAGGCAGTACAACTCCACTGAGCTCCCTCATCTTCATCTGTGTCTGGAACAGTCTTTGGTGCTTTCACAATGGACCTCTGATCTGTGACATGAAAGAGATAAGAGAAGCAGTTACTAACCAAGAACAGCATGGAAAGAATTTTGAGATTTTTTTTTTTTTCCCCCAGAAACTGACAACTATCTTGGTCCCCTGAGAAAAGCACAGTTTTCACACGTGACAGAGGCAGCTTTTTACCACCCCCTTGACTACAGCCTGATTTTAAATCAGCCAAATGGCATAAGGTGAAACTATAAAAAGCCAGTTTCCCATCCCTTCACTCTGCTTTCTTCCCTTCTGGTCTCAGTTCAAAGTCATTGCATGAAAAGGAGATAAAATTTAGAAATCAATCACCACAAAAAAACGCGCCCAAGATTTAGAAGTCTGAGGTCGTCTTCTTGGAGAAGTTGAAAATTTGTTATGACAAGAAGTGTTTTGTAGCCTTTTGACATATTTAACATTTTGACCCTAGAATGAGTGTCAGTGGTTCTTTCTCAAACCAAATAAGCAGTCAGATGTATGCTAAATAAAAATCAATGCCTAACTCTGTCATGCTATAGAATATCCTCCCAAGCATACAAGTGCATCTTTTTGTGCTATGTGTTTGACCACAGTCTTCCGCTATTTTAAAAGAGAAAAGATGAAAAGAGATGAACAAGATGAAAAAAGAAAAGTGACATCTGAAGTTAAGGGTTCCCAGTTTAGGCAGATACAAAGTCTTTTAGTCAATTATATCAACTGGAGAACACCTAATTAGCAACTAATCAACTGCAAATGCTGCAAAGTGACAGCAACAGCTTCAAGAAGTACAATGCTACTGATCACAACTGCAAAAAGAATTATTTTTCATTCTTTTATGAATAGCAGTAATTCTGGTTTAAGTTACAGCCTAAATCTTAGTTAAACTGAAAACTTAAGTGAACTGAAAATTAAAGACGATGAAGACAAAGAGTAATGATACTTCCTAAAAACAAAAGAAAGAGAAAGGACAAGAGGGACTCCACAGGTTTATAAACCTTAACTTGTATTTTCAAGGTAGGTTGTACCAAATTATTAAACACTTAAATTTGTGAGTCCCTAGAAGATGAGTCAATGTAAATGTTAACAACTAGTCTTCTTTGATAGGTTAGCCTTTATTTACTGTATAGGGAACTAGAAAATAGACAGAACTGCTAATTTCTTCATGGTTCTGCTGTAAAATGTAGGTATGGATTTAACTTTACTCAGTATTTTCACTAACATCTTAGGTGATGAAAGATTAAAAAAAAGCCTTGTAAAGCATGAAGAACAGTATTAGTTTGCAGGAGTTACAAAGAGTCTGGAGGACAAAAAGAAATTCAATTTATGTAGACCATTTCAAATGGTCTAGAATACATAATGGTCAGAAATCCCAAGATGAGATTCTGCAACAATAGTTACTGCACACTACAAAGACCAATCGTGTACACATACATATTATCTGGACAACTTCCTCGACAGAAAGACTGAACAGAAATATTAGTGTATTATTTATCTCATTTGGTAGTCTGGCTGTAGGTCACAGTATGATGCTGTTGCAAACAAGTTAATTTCATTCTCTGCTTTATGTAACACACAAGAGAATGATTCTGTTTTGACTGACATCTGATTAGGGCAAAAAAAGTAATGTGCACAACTTAATGAGAAGTAGAACGTTCAAGACTGACCAATAAATGCAGCAATACTGACTGCCCTACTGGGCACTATTCCTTTCCTCTTCAACTATAATTATATTTAAAAATAGTCAGAAGCAGCTTTTATGTATTGTAAATTGTTAATAAGCTTGTTAATACAAATTCTACAGTAGCCAGGGTTAACGAAGCAAGTTATTGTAACATGTAAATAAATCCATTCTTCACCAAGGACAAGCAAGTTTCACTCATCTCTAAGCACTGTATCTCATGCTTGTTTTTCAAACTTATCCTGTTTACTATACTCCTCTTTGCTAAATGTGTGAATTGAGAGGAAACGAGCAAACAAAAGCATATTTACTACCAATGCAAATAAGGTGCAAAGTTTGGATGCTTTTGAAGTAATCTATTTCACAATCATTGCAACAAACATGGGTAGAGCCCTTCCCAAATCTTCGTTCGCGAAGCCTAGCCATGATTTCACAATCAACATTTAAAGTAGATTTATAGAACAGAACCTGATACTAGATGCAAACCAGATACTAGTATTAAATCAAATTTTTATCAGTACAGTACCTTTGGGCTTTGGTGGCACCGGACCAAGAAATCCAATATTATCGTAAAAATTATGAATAGCGCTGGGATTAAAATGTGGTCCTGAAAATAAAAAAAGTGCAACAGTTAAAAACCCCCTTGGGTAAGAAAACATCATTTTTCTGGCAGTAAGCCTGAAACTACTATTATTCATTTATCACCTTTTATATCAAGGTGTTAATACAGACCTCAGTGAGATATTAGTGGTGTCAAAAATACACTTGAAGAGACTTATTACCCAAAATATGCAATGTAAAGTAAATTCAGAAACAGAATCCAACAGATCAAACTCCCTAAGTATATTTTTCTGCTGCTCTTAAACATTTACAGCATTTTATTAGTAAATTTTGAGACTTTCTAAATTGTAACTATACTGCTAGTGTGCGCTTGCAGCCCAGAAGGCCAACCGTATCCTGGGCTGCATCAAGAGAAGCGTGGCCAGCAGGTTGAGGGAAGTGATTTTCCCCCTTTACTCTGCTCTCTTGAGACCCCACCTGGAATATTGTCTCCAGTTCTGGAGCCCCTATTACAAGAGAGATATTGAAGCGCTGGAGCGAGTCCAGAGAAGGGCCATGAGAATGATCAGAGGACTGGAGCACCTCTCCTACAAGGACAGACTGAGAGAGATAAGGTTATTCAGTATGGAGAAGAAAAGGCTCCGAGAAGACCTTATTGTGGCCTTCCAGTATCTGAAGGGGGCCTACAAGAAAGCTGGTGAGGGACTTTTTAGGAGGTCGGATAGTGACAGAACCAGGGGAAATGGATGTAAGCTAGAGGAGGGTAGATTTAGATTAGACATTAGGAGGAAGTTCTTCACCATGAGGGTGGTGAGACACTGGAACAGGTTGCCCCAAGAGGTTGTGGAAGCCCCATCCCTGGAAGCTTTTAAGACAAGGCTTGATGGGGCCCTGGGCAACCTGATCTAGTGGATAGTGTCCCTGCCAGGCAGGGGGGGTTGGAACTAGGTCATCTTTAAGGTCCCTTCCAACTCTGGCAATTCTATGATTACCTACTATGCAGTAAAACATATATTCTTACATTTAACACTTAGATGAACTTCCAACTCCAATTTACTGTAACAAACATAAAATCACATGCAATTTGAATTTCTTTTTAATGTCAAGTTTTTAGTGCAGTGTTACATTCAGTACACCTGTCTACCTTCTCCTTATCCGCAGGTACATCGTCTGAAGGAGAACTTCCACAGCTTATGACTGAACCAGTCTAAAAGCTCACTGCTGTTGAAAGCGGAAAGTATTAGTCCCTTCCCACTCACTATCTGAGTTCTCCCTTCCTGTGCCTCTCCCTCACATCAGCTGTAGCTAGCTTTTCCAGGAATGCAGTATTTTTTGCTTGGCGAATGAGCAGAATCAGCTCTGCAAAGCTAATAGATCCAGAGCACAGTTAAGTGGCAAGAGAAGGAAGCAGGAAGAGAGAGAGAGGGACCTCTTGTTGGCAGCTCTTAAATTGGCTCAGCTGTCTCAATTTCACCCTCATGACCAAAGGCTGCATCCCTACAGACAAGGAAAGTGGAAAGAGGAGAGCACACTTGGAAGTTACAACTGTACTTTGTATTTCTTAACTCGAGAGACTGAATATGAGACAGAAAAGTGGAAGATTAGAGAGATGGACACATACACATGACTGTAGAATTTAGAAAAATTATTTTCCTCCTTTGATACTCAAATAACAAGATCCCATCCCGTCCCCTTTCCCATCACATAATTAAATAAATGGCATCACAAGTTTCTCTCTTCTAAGCCAAGTATGAGATACTGTGGGATTAGGAAAACCATAAAGCCAAAAAAAAAAACCAACAGGCTTAGAAGACAATTACTTCCACGGTTTCACTCAAACTAATGTGATGATTTTGCAAACAGCGTGTATACCAGTAATTTATAACACAGATGCTTTTGATGCATGCATACAGTGAAAGAAGGAAAAAAAGATCAACATTTACAGTTGCTGATGTACTAAGACATACTGTACCTCTTGCTTGAAAAAGATCAATCTCTTTGGTTAGGCAATCTATGTCTATCTGCAGCTGTCTGTTACAACTTCTTAACTGTTGCATTTCTTCCAGCTGAAAAATAAATCTGCCTGTTAGACTAGATTTTCCCATTTTATTATCAGTTACCATTCACACATAGGTAGACAGCATTTAGTTATTTCAGAAGTGAAGATAAAAGAATCATCCCTTTATAATGAACCTCTAACCCAAACTGAATCTTACAAAAACCTTGAGGACCTATTGAATTCTTCTCTCTTAGACTTCAGAGATGACAACAACTTCAGACTGTGGCCAGGACACAGCCAATGATCCACCAGATCAATAGCTGACCTGGCTCTGAAAACTGGCATTAATCAGTTTCTTTGATACTGGTATATGCACGAAGACCAAAAAATACTTTGTATGGAAAGCAGTATGAGTACTAAGTTGTAGCCTGAAACATAGGTGAACATGTCTTTAATAGCATCTGGAATGATTACCAGGTCAAACCTTTTATGACTGCTTTTAAAAACAACACTTCACAAAGAAATTAGTGAACGGAAAGGTTGTGGTTAAATAATACATAGTCTTTAAACTATACTGTTTACCAGTTTAATTCTAGCTCTACTGCCTGTCACTAGCATATTGTCAGTATATGAGCAAGTGTTCCTTGAACTTACTGTGACAGACCACACTTGTGGTTTAGGTTTATAGCCTACAGACATTTCAACTTACTGATGGAATTTGGGAAACGGAATTCGATCTTTTCAGGCGCCTTCGCGTTAGATTATTCTCCATTTCATTGACCTCTGATTTTAGTTTATCCAACTTTTTCTTTTGAATCTCAAGTTCTCGTTGAAGTCGCTCCATCCTGGCCTTCTGGTGTACCAGTAAAGCTGCAATATAAAGTCCCATTTTATCTACTTTTTTTAATCCTCCATATGGCAACATCAGATAAAGATGATAGTTTGTATTCTTTTGGGAAAATACAGACAAAAACATTGCTACAGATTGCTTTTCCATTCTCCTTACATGAAAACCCCTGCCATAAACCAGAAAGCATTCAATTTTTGAAAATAGCACAATTACAGACAGCAGGCGAATAAAATGAGAAAGCCACATAACTAAGAGATGACCATGCAAAATTTAGCTATAATCTGTAAAAACCTTTTTCAAGAACCCAACCAATCTACAAGCATGACTACTAGAGAACAACAACAAACGTCTCCTTGTATTGTACTCAGACCAATCATTGTAAAACTGGTAGCATGAAGAGGATTCCAGAGAGATGGCTGCAATATAGAGCACAATATATGCTGGACAGGCATCAAGATTTTTATTGCTATTTGGATTAGAACATAATCCAGTGTTCTTGTCATAGCAGGAGACACCAAATGAAGCTAAACCAAAGTACTACAAGCAATACTGCTGGCAAATATCAGTTATATTTATCATAAAGGCTAGACTATGCCATTTTATCCTAAACTATAGTGCAGAACCACCAGCTCAGCTTCTGATTTCTAACACTGGTTACTATTTGTAAAGAAAATGGCATGAAGAGACAATTTAGAAATGATGATGCTAGAATTTAAACCACAGCTTTTAAAAGCTATACAGAACATAAGTATAACTTACATAAGCAGTTTATGCCATTAAAGGTAGGTATACTATTAAATATCACATGAGGAGATAACACTGTTCAAAGCAATACTGACCTTCCAAAAAAATGAACAAAGTATCTCATGAAATAAACTCAACAATCATTTCAGGTTCTGCACAGCCATTCTTCCATCCATTAAAATTACTAATTCATATAAACAGGGATCAATTTCACAGACCATGGATACTTTTATAGCACTAAAAAAGGTAGCAATAACAACGCATTTTAAAAAAGACTGAATTTGCCCCACAAAGTGTTTAAGCAGAACTCTGGTTGTAACATGGTGTTTCTTTCAGGTACCAAAAAATTAGAAGCACTCAAATTTGGTTGGTTAGGTTTCCCAGGTAGCAGCAGAGGAAAAAATAGCACATCAAGATGCAACTTTCCACATCCCTGGCAAGCAGAAACGTCCTCTGCTGCAATTCCTGCCTGCTCATTCATTTGCACATTGTGTTTTGCTTTCCAGAGGTTCTTCAATACAAGGAACTATGCCAAACTATTTTTGTATAGTGTTACAGAACTGCAAGGCCTTACTGAGATTAAGCCGAAGGCTTTGAGACACGTGTCCAAAAGGTACTGAAATGAGAAGGCTGCTTGGGCTTCTGCTTGGTTTTGTTCAATTTAGAGATATTTGCATAAATAGGCACCTTTATTTGGGGCAGCCACTAGTTAAAGGATGGTTAAAATTGCAGCTGTGGTTATATGTAATATAAACATGTTGTAACTGAAATACCAAATTAAAGATTTTTGTTGAAGACTTGGAACTAGCAGATAAGTAGTCTGAAAAGTCTGATTTCTGTGGTTTAGAAATTAAGCTGTCACTATGGAACCGTACACGGAGTAGAGGCACTGATGAATGCCCACAGCACTATTACATGCTCTTCATTTTCACATCACTTTCCAGACACGATCCAATTTATTTGCCTAGTAGCTTTGTGACTACCATTTTACAATTTCAAATCCCAACAGATTTTAAAAACACTTATTACAAAATTACCATTATGATTAGAGAAAACTACTCACTCCATGGTGCTACACTAAACTTCTACTCTTAAAATTAATTTGCATAAGGGACTGGCAAGACACTGGTTTAAGTAATGGTGTTCACAGAATTTGGTAATTTTGCATAAATACCGATTTAGCAGCTGTATGAAAAAATGAGGTGGGGAAGACAATCTCCTCATGTCCCACCGCAGTATTTACTAATGGAACGCAGCAATTTAAGTATTCAGCTCCCTCTAGTGTTGACCAGAGCGACTGAGAAAAAAATGCAGTGCATCTCAATCTAATGCAGCAACTACATTTATCTACATCACACTGTCCATAAAAAGACATTTAATGGTCTTTCTGATAATCCTATGCTTCCTGCAGGAAGGCGATTCCTCCCATCCAGGCATCATAAGCAGACCCAAGTTAACTCTACATAGACTAACCTGGACTTATATAAGCCAGAAAAGCTCAGGCTTGCCATTTATTCAGACATCCTTAAAAAGAAGCTATTTACTATAATCATCCTAGAAAAGAACTACAAAGATTGCCTTATTGACTCATCATCATTGTACCACAACCATAAAAGATTTCATGTTCAACTACAATTATGTGCAAACAGGGTATATTCAATTTTTTCCCAGCTTCTGCATGTTCATATTCAGCGGACTGGCAAGAACAGTACACTTCAATGATCTGGCAAACGCCACTGTTTCCTTTGACATTCAAAGTGCACATTTTCCACAGAAAGGCTGCAAATCATCACAACTACATGGAGGATGAAAATCCGGAGGACAAAATTTCACTTTTCCTTTCCTAGAGGCCCACTCAAACAGGTGCTGAATATACTTGTAAGTTTGAAAATGTATGCATAATTGTTTTCGCAAAGCCTATGTGAAACTGATTTTTAAACCATTACTGCTTTAAAACATCTTCTGTTACTATAATTTCTAAGAAATTAAAGTAGTTCTAGTTTTATTTTCCAATCCACAAGTCTCTCTGTCTCTCCCTTATCCCCTTTCCCTTCCTGTGGAGGAGGGTGAGGGGGGTAAGGGGGAAGCAGTTGTCATTGGGTTGGTGGTCAGCCCAGCCTCGACAAAAGCTAATCTAGTAACACAGTGATGTGACCCTATTCTACAGACCTGTGAATTTCTGAAATTTCTCAGCTTGCCAAGTATGGAGGAAATGGAAATAATGGCAATGCAATTACTCTGTGGCAGTAGGTTTGTGAAAATTCTCAGGACACTTATGTTTGTGCACATTTTTATTTCAAGCTGCACAAAAGTCAATCATTTAATATGCAATTTCAACAGTTCACACTGATTTTTTTTTTCTTCCTCCCTTTGTGATACTATTTTAATTCTATTTGTTAAAAAAATATCACCCAAGAGTGGGGCCTGATACAGAGCCAAATATAAGGATGTTATTTTCTTAAATCACATGACATAATGGGCTTAAGGCCCTTGGCACATGGGGCACAGCCATGTCTCATTCAAGGTACGTGGGTTTGTTGTTGTTCCCCCCTCTCCCCCCCTTTTTTTTTTTTCTTATTTAAAAGCATCTGCAAGGACTGGTTAGGATTTTAAGAAATGTTTCCTTCAGCTTTTGTTCTTTGGCAAAATTTTTAAAAGCTCCAAGAAGCCAAAGCAAGAACTGTGCAAAATGTCGAGTTACTAAACTAGCTTAGCAATTAACATACTGGTATTAAAAACACAATACAACAATTCTTAAGTAAATGTATATCCAGATACATAGCTACAGTTAGTACCAATGATTAACTATGCATATCACCTCCTCCCCAAGTTAAGAAAATATGAAAGTCAAAATCCCAAGCAGTATTGAACTAAGGGACTCTTTAAGCTTCCTAGTATGAAAACATCAACTTGAAGATTTTGTAACTATTATGTATTATCTTGCTAAGATGACTGCCCATTATACAGATGGAAAGCTATAGAGAGTAACTATTACTGTTTAGCCTCCCTATTCAAGTTATGTCTGCATGCACATCAAGCATACATCATGAAAACATTTCTGAGTACAGAATTTTCAGTTTCTAACAAAATTTCACTTTTTAATCTGTAAGACACTTTAGTATACAGTAAATTATGTCTCAGAACATTACTTCATGTTAATAAAATTATAAATTGAAATCTCTGCTAAGTAATGGGAACTGATACTCTTGTTCACGCACAGAATTGATACTGAATAAATTAGCATAAAAATGCAACCTCTTTTGACTGTCCTTTTGGGCATACACCTAGCATTACTCTTCTCCCAGCATTATTAATTCTTATTGACCTCAGTAGTGGATGAGTGCACCTCACCATTTACACAAGTAAGTTCACAGTAACTCAAATTGGAAACCCAGAAAACATCAATTAACAACCACTTCTGAAACATGTGGTGATGGTGAGTTTCTTAGCATCATGAAGTCAGTGGTGGACATATAACCTAGCATTCCAGGGTAACTACATTGATTTTATCTGAGCACTACCATACTCCTTTTTATGTCATATAACCTCTAGTTCTGGCAGAAAACAAGACAGATCTGTGGTAGTCTTCTACTACCCACTGCAACCTACTTGTGAGCAAACCCAGAAACCTAATCATGGGAGGAGACTGGAGTGCCTACAGACACCATAACTGAAGCAAAGCTGCTCAGGTGGCAGGCAGCAGCGCTTACAAATACGTCCAACACACTGTCTATTCTCCTGGGTAAGATCAAGCATATGAATGTAGTTCATTGGAAGAAAGTAAAGGAAATCTCCTTTGACATCAAAGCAACTCCACCTTCCACATTCCTTCTGTCCCAAGCCAGTTTCAATTCTCTCTGCCAAGATGAGGAGCATTCTGGGCAGAAATTGAAAAAGCTAAAGAAAATACATTTTTCTCTAATCATGGCCAGAGAAACTACTCACTTATTCTGGCTAAAATTAAAATGAGACTAGTACCTAGCATGGAAGGTTTTTTGGACAGCCTGCTATAAGCAGCTTAGAACATGGCCTTACAACAGAAAGTATCTCAGGAACTCAGATCCCTTTTAGAGGTTCCTTTTTCCCGCTGTTGCATAGTAAATAAAAGATTAAAGTTTACAAGCAATAATTAAGACTTCCAGATATCAAGAGCACACAAGTCAGTCTATCATACACTTCTCAACTTTCCAAAGATTAAATACCACCAAAAATTAAAAAAACCCTGTGCTTGTGGAGCAACACATGCCAGAAATCCCAAATACTTTCAAATTTAAAGAACTTCAGAAGTACAAGTGCATGTGTTTCCCTAAGGTCCCTAAAGCTGCACCATCCCACATCATGCATGTACATTTCATCTAAAAACTACATCTACGTCATAGTTTCGGGAACAACTGGGCTCCACAGCAGGTATGAGCCAGTCAATCAATCCTCAAGAACTCCAGGCTGCATAGCAGAAATGGAGTCATGAGCTTGCCTCAGCTTGATAAGCTGGACACCGATATCCTCAGCCTATACAGATTGAGCAGGAAGTCTAGTTATAGTAGCCACATCTACCACAGGTACAAGAGATGAAGAGCTAGACCTGGTAAAAGTTAGTAATCAGAAAGGCAGAATAGGAGAAAGGGACACCCATCCCCAACAAATACCTAAAGTGCAGAATGCTTGGGAGGTAAGCTCATGAATGGGAAGAGTATTTAGACCCTAAGGACAAGATTTTGACTGCTTAATTTCTGGGTAGCTAAACTCTTCTACGACTAAAACTGCCAGCCAAATCTCCCTTTAGAGTAAGGAAAGGGAATATCACTTCTGTTTTCTTCATCCAGATACGAATTATTTTCTGAAGTTCTTTAACTCTTCCTTGATTTAGAAGACAGTCCAGGATGATGAGTTTTTTGGTTCTGACACCCAACCTTTAGACACTTGCATTAGCATGGATTATTCTCTCACCAAAGATATAATTACATCTGGAAGTAGTGCACAAGACATAATCAGGTTTTGGTTTACTTTGTTACTCCAGATGCAGACCAGGGTTCCAGGATCCTCATCACTGTAGGTACTTACACAAAAAAAGGCTAAATTAATGTGAAGAATGTTTAGTTGATCGTGGAACAAGCCAGTTTTTATGCTGAATCATTTACCAAGTTCAAAGATGACCAATAATGTCAAAGAGAAATTATTTTAACAACCTATCCTGAATAGTGCTTAAATATCCTAAGACTCATTCAGCATCTTTATACAAAAATTCCACAGGACAGTTAAGAAACAAACAAGCTGGTAATAAAAGCAAACAAAACCATGAAAACAGAAGATTAACAGGTTGGACTGCTGTATCGCATATTTTAAGTTCTACCCTCCAATGACCACTGATCCTTTACAATAGCTTTCTTTGGTGTGGTGTTCCTTCTCACATCATATAACATCACAGAAGTATCAAGACTTTAAGCATTTTATTGCCAGCAACATATTAGAAAACATGGAGGCCAACACTTCGTCCCACTAATTGCTTTTGAAGTCTGCTTTTTTGCTTCTTAAATTTAACACTTGTAAAAAAAAAAAAAAAAGAAACATTATCCAACAGAAACAGTATCTCAACTGATTCAAACATCTGCCAGTAGACTTGTAATTTGAATCGTTAGGACGAGTTGAACCATCTTGGGTGTTTCTTTCACAACAACATAAAAATGAAGCTGCTCTGACTGCACTTCATTAAGCAGAAAACATAACATCCTTAAGACAAAAAGAATTATCCCCAAGCATTCCACTGAATGTCTCCACCATAAAAAGAAATCTATGGTTTGTTTATAAAGCTTTTTTATTTATTTAGGAAATGTTCATGAATGCTAAAGTTGAAGATATTGTATTAACATCACAAAGCTTATCAACTGTTTCCTGTTCTTAATCTAAAACTGGACTGACAACCTGGTTGAAATCTCTACTATTTATATTAAGAATATTACCTTGCGTGTAGGCAGCATCATCAGATCCCATACTCAATTTCCGTGCATCACTGATCCTATCCACATGTGCTAAAACAGGGTCAGTAAGATGCTGGATACCCTCTGGTTCAACATAGTGATCAGGAAGGTTTAGAAGGTTTGTAGGTTCAAATGTTGGGGACACTACCCCTGGGGAAACTGCAGGGGGCTTATTTGGAGAAACTGTAATTTTAAAAGTATATTTTGTGTTAGGCTGCGTAACCACCACTCGAGGAGAGGTTGCAGTGGTGCTGTTGCCCACTGCTCGACTCTTGGGTGGATGGTGATGAATAAATGCAGGACCCATGCTTACTTGACCAGACATATTCCTAGAAGTGGTAGATACTCCAGGATTTGTCGATATGAAAAGCGTGGGCTGGTTCCGCACAACCTGATCATCTCCTGCTGTGGCATTTGCTGAAATATAGACCTTGGGCTGACCACGTGTGATCACTTCATCAGTATTTGGAGGACTGGCCGATATGTAAACAGTGGGCTGACTTCTACTCAATGTCTGGCTGTTGAGGGAAGAGGGAGTAGTGGAGGTGCGAGGGCCAGATGAACGCAACTTAGAAGAACTGTTTCTTTGTGGTGGTTCAAGTTTGATTTCTATTTGGTTTTTCCGAGGTCCTGTGGATATATTCTGAATGTTGTATTGGCTATGAGCAGAAGATTGTGAGCTACCAGATGAATGAATCATAGGTGCTTGTGGAGTAGTAGGAGAACTGATAGGCATATAGACATGAGAAGTCTGGTGGCCTTGCTGATTTGACTGCGTTGAGTGTTGCGATGAGGTATGTGGCGTAGTACTGGATGTAGGAAGAGTAGTCCAGGGACTTGGCTGCGAAGGCTGGTAGACTTGCTGAGGGTGCACGGGATTAAACTGAGATGCCCAGCCTGGCTGCTGCTGTGTCTGTCGAGCAGTACCACTAGGAGTTGTAATGTAAGGCCTAATATAGATAGAATTTCCCTGTGGACTGTTAAGTACAGGAGGAGGTACACCATGTATGTGCAAAGACGTAGGGGTATTGCGACCAGGCTGAATATTTGGGGCTAAAGTTACCATAATGGGGTTGAATCTAGGTGTTTGTTGAGACAAGTTAGACACTCCTTTGCTGCCTAGATGAAATCCAAGATGCTGCCCTGGATTAGAAGTACTAACTGCATTAGCCATCCCAAAGACATTAAATCCTTGTGGAACCTGTGCAGGTGCTGTCTGTGGTTCCTGCTGAAACAGTTCATTGTTGGACTGACTGGTTTGAAGGTGTCCATCACTAGCACTGTGAGCTAGAGTCCTACTTCCATTCATTCTACTTCCATCTCTTCCATGGTGATACACATTCTGTGACTGCAAGTCCAAATTAAGAGATGTCATGTGATTTCGTAGTCCAGGAATCCCAGAATCATCCGAAAAACCTAGGTCTCCTTCACCGTAGAGATACTTTGTGCTCTCCTGAGAGAGAACTGCACAACAGGCATCCAAATTATTGTTATTCTATAAAAGACAGATGAAAATTTGACATTACTGATAAAATACTGCCACAGTTAGATATATATGCATCCAATTACCATTGAAAAATTAACAATGCATCATCAAACAGAAAGCTTTAGGTGGTTGGCTAGCACAGCTGCTACAAATGCACAAGGGGCTTGCATGTCAAGCTTACTATTTTGAGGATAGGAGACTTGGTCACTGGCACAGCGGTTTGCTGCTGAAGCAATGACAGGGAGATCTTGGACATCGACATGCTAACACTGTACAGTATTATAACACACTGGATGAATATTTGTGCTATTCCTTATCAATTTCAGAACAATCTTCAGCAATGACCAAGTCTCTAGCTTGAGGGTGAAAGTGACAGAAGGTATGCAGTTACAGCACCTGAAGATTACTGGTTAACAACTTAAAAATGAAAACATGTTTATTTTAAATGTTTTCCCAAACTCTTCAATACTCATTATGCATTCCCTGCTGCTCAAAATGGAAAGTGAATCTTATGCAGAGGAATAAACATGCCGACCCAAGGTGCTGCACATGACTTCAGAAGAAACATAAAAATTGTTTATACAAACACAGCAGGATTATTCTTTTTGCAAGATGAAACTCATTAATGAAAAACCCAGAAGACATTAATATTTTCATTTTAAACCACTGCTTGCAAAGCTTTTAAATACTTATATTTGTAAAGAGTTACTTCAGAAAATCTGCAATAGGATAACTTAGAACAAAACCCACAGACTAGATAATTTGCCTTTTAAGAAAATTTCAGAAGTAAACTGTTAATCCCTAATATTTTCTATGTTTAGTTATATTGTATTTAGATCTTTCCAATTTAGTCTCCTACACAGGGATTTTTAGAAAAGAGTGAACATGCATCAGTGGCATAATTTCTGAATATTGTGCTGTCAGTATCCTTTTTCTTAAAGAAGTCCCCACCCCCAAGAAATAAAGGTTAATACTTTCATCCAGAAGAGCACCTGTTGAGACCCAGAGGTTATTAAAACTAAATAGGTGTCAAATTCATCCAGCACACAGTTACTAGAAAGAATGCAGATGATCAAGAAAAAAACCTGAATATGCTAAGTAATGACATTATCAGTTAGTTAAAGAATAACACAAGCAAGATAAATTGATCCATGCTTTAATGCCCCATGCTTTGATCAAGTTATTTTTGTCCAACTAACTGGAGATAGCTGTCTCAACCTTACAGATTTAAAAAAAAAAAAAAAAGTATAAAGGAAGGACATAACAAAAGTCAGAGAGAGAGACTTGGCTAAACTGAACCCACAAAACCAAAACTGTGTCCACAGAGGCCAGATGCAGGTCTGAATTCTTAAAAACAACTTCAGAAAAAATTCCAACCACAAAACTTTTTAAAGCAACAGGATTTCCCAAAGGCTATTTAACTAGACAGCTATATATGAGAGTTGTTGCAGAAAAATCTTCAGAGAATGAAAATGTGTCAAATCAATGGTATGCTTTATCAGCTCTAGTTTGGAATAAGCACTAGAGGACAAAGTAATCAATGACATTAGTAGTGAAAAAAGGAATCACGCACAGGACAGTGGGTAAGAAAAGATAAAAACAATAGCCTTGTATTTGTTGCAAAGGAGAAAACGGAGCCAGAAAAAGGGAAAAACACAGGATGACACATATTAAGAAACCCTTAAAAGTAGATTCTGCATGAACTTTAAGTGAATTAAAATTATTAACAGAAAGGCCAAAAATACCAAACCAAAAAGGAACAGGCCAAGCTTGCAAGGCCCTTACATTCAGCTTAAATGCATTTCTTTGGACAATTTTTTTTTTTTTAAAAGACTGCATCCAATCAATTCCAGAATTTCAGTGACGTCAATGAGCAAACTGGAGAACTCTAAGGGGAAACAGGAGCATATGGAACCCCTGGTGTCTTCTGGCTGGCAGAGGCAGAGTTTCAACCGCTTCTAGCTCTTTATAGATCAGAGAACCGGTTGACAGCAGAACCAAGTAGATTCCAGCAAAACAACAGCCCCCATCTTAGCTCTGCCCATGTCCCAATTGAGTTTAAAATGTTGGCACCCTGAAAGGAAAAAAAAAAACAACAAACAACAAAAAACCAACAAAAAAAGGAATGTTGGAGGGAAATAAGGAAGCAAGGAAAGGACGTAGACTTGAGGAGCAGGTTGTTATAGAATGCTCCAGGCACAAAAAAAGAACAAAATGGGGACAATGTCCACAGGCTGGGGACGCTGCAGTGACTCCTTTAAATGAGAAGGGGAGAGCTGAATGCAGAAGGTTTTTTGGGAAGAACGGAGAGATGCAAAATTTTTAAGGAACATTCAGTGCTGTTAGCCCAAGAAAGAAATAAAACTTTTCTACTCCACAGATTATGGAGGCTTATATTTAATCCTATTAGATTTCTGGTGGTCCTCTGTTTCTCGTATTCTAGATATTGTTTAGATACTTCAAAAGTGGGCTGGTCACCTGAAGACATTTGCATGCTCTGGTTATTCTTGTTTTTCCTGATAAGCATGAGATCCTATAAATGTTCCTTTAAAAAAACAAGTTGAAAGTGTTTGGCTAAAAAATTCAGAGGAGGACTGAAATACCTGTATAGTTTTCCTGCACAATTCACAGTGATCTGAAGCTTTTCTTGTTAGAAAAGCCTGCTGTCAATATCATTAGAAACTGCAATATTGCTTAAAACTCTTTTCAGGTTCTCTGCTGGGATATCGTGTATGTCCTGGTTTTAAACCAGCTTCACCCTGACGCAGATGCTTGCACATTAGGTATTGTGGAGGCAAGGCAAATGCACCATTTCTTAATACCTGATAATCTCCTTAATTACTTATCTCTGACCTAAACCATAGTCACTGCATTTATCAGAAACTCCTTCCCCTCACTCAGCTACAAGGCAGAACTCAGGATTCAGACACGGTTCCAGCAGTATTGCCAACACATGCAAAAGCACTCTCAAATGTTGCTTTCCAGTCTTTACACCAGTCCAAGTACAAAATCTGTTGGTTTGAAGAGGTCCTTAGACTTCCTTTTTAACAAAAGCAAACAGAAAACCCCCACCATGTTCCAGTATCTCAGAGGAACAGCATAGCTAGAAGCTAATTCAGAGAAACTTGAGCTCATGAAATTTCAAAAATCTACCACAACAGGATTTTGTTGGTGAGTCTTAAAATCTTTCAGACAGTTAGCAAAAAGCTAGCTTTCTAGTGTAATAAATTAGTGTAATAATATTGCACATATGGAACACTATGACAGAATTTTTGAGAAATCCTCTAATAAAAGGTGACCTAAAACACTGCCTCAAAATCTAAACCCCCCTCTCGTATCTATCAAAATATGGGATGTACAGTCTCTTTACTTCATAGTTACAAGGCTCTTTTTTATACATATATAAAAATCCACTGTATTCAATGTTCCAAAGACTGCCAAGTCTCTCAGAAGCCAAGCACTAGCTTTTACATGTATCAAGAATTGCACTCAAAAGGTGATTACTGACTCATTCACTCTGTCAAGTCCACTGACCTTGCTTAACAAGCAATTCTCATGTATGAAAAACAAAACTGTACTTGTAGCACAAGAATTAAATTAGTCCTACAGATAGCTCATTAAAAGTAAAGAGTGTAGAATCCTGAGAACAAATACAGGCAATTTACAGCCTCATTCACTTCACTTTTCAACACAGAACAAAAGGACTGGGGAGAGCCTGAAACCTCAGAAGCCCTGAGAAGAATTTGGCCCTCTTGCAAATCAAAACCAATTCTCTCAAAGAACTGCACTTTTCATAGCTTCTTACTGGAGTAAGAATGGAGAATCATGATGAAGTATTAACTTGTAACAGTCACACTTCTACTCCCAACATCAGAACACTGGGTGCATGCATGTGACTAGATAGACATATGTAAATATTAAAAAAATTAAATTAAAAAAATGATAAATAAAAATACATATAAAAAGAACGACAAACAATTATGATATAAAGAATGCCGAATCGTAACCACACATTTCCTAGCCACAGCCCAGTGACAGCTAGCTCTTGGGAACTCATGACTCATCTTTTTTCCCAAACAAGTCGTGTATACTGATGATCAGTATGAATATTCAGACAATGCTCATATTATCCAGAGTACTCAAACGTTGAGTACATTAAATAATGAAACCCCNTGGATGCTTTAAGATCACAGGAAAATGCGAAGTAAACATAAATTTAAGCAACACAGTTCAAGTAAGCCCATCAGCATTTGTTAACTCCAGGCCATTCAGGTGTCCCTATGTCACACTTTGGATGGTTACATTAATTTATCTGCTGAAGTAACTACTGTGATTTTATAGAGCAGAAGATGATACCAAATATGGTCATAAGTATTCAGATAGTGGCAGTATAGAATACAGATAGGTGGGGTAGAAGCTGATGATATGGCAGTCCACAGCCTTAGCACTAACTGCAGTACCTGACAAAAATGCTTTGTTACTTCCAAGCCCAATAGAAATCCATAGATTAGCAGCATGGACTCCAAAGCTACAACAAAACAAATGAAGCCCATGTGGCAGCCAAAGCCTTGGGAAGCACTAGCCAGAAGCACATCAGTGCATCACATCCGGTCTAATATGGTGGATGCTAGACTACAACCACCTAGTCCTGTCTGATTCAGGCTGACTCACATTCTTAGGCTCCTTGCTGCAGAAGATAAGTAGGGCCACCAGCACTGGCTCTGCAGGCCAAGGGAGATGGGAGCAAAGATCAGGTAGCAAAGTCCTACACTGACACTCAAAGATAAAAAACCCCCCAAACAAAACAACAACATACTCCCCACACACCAAAAAAACCCCAGTCCCAAAGAGCTGCATTTCTGTAACACTGCCTTAAGTTGTCCCTGATGAACTCCAGTTGGCTTTGCATCCCTCATTTTGCCACAGTTAGTTTTGGCTCTTGAGATGGCCAAAAGGCATGCGCAATACTGATTGGTGAGAGAGTAGTCTCCTTGCACACACTGACTTACAGGATGGTTTACCTGGGTCACCCCTCATTAGACATGGAAAATGAGAGGCCAATTTAGCACTTATCTGTGAAACTGGCTGTGTCTATTTGTCTCACTCAAAAAGGAAAACAAAGAAAAAAATCTGCTCTCAAAGGCAATGCTCATATGTAACACTTAAAATAAGCAACACTGTTCACTTGTACAGTCATTAATAGAACACTGACCTGTAACATGCATCTGGATACAACACCTTCAGGTACCTCAGGAAACTTCTGTCGCAGGTCATGTAAAACCTGAATATCAATTTGCTGGCTTCCTTGGGCCATTCGTATATTGCCTGGTCAGGATTATTTTTCAACAGGCAGTTTTAGGCCTTAGTAAAGGGAGTACTCATCTCTTCTGTCCCAGCATTTTCTGGAAGAGGAAGGAAAGCCTTAAGACACTGAAGCAGGCACTTTTGATGTAAAAAGAACAACAAAGAAAAACAATCCCAAAAACCACCACACAAAAACCCCCTTTCCAGTTTTGAAATAAATCTGTAATTCAAGTCAATGTTTCCCATGTGACACATCTCTGGCTAACTAAGTGTCCTTCTCACACTCGTAACTTTGAAAAATGCCCATTTAGAGACACATCTCCTCATCAGTTTCCTTCCATCTTGGTTTTTATATTAAGAATAAAAGAATAGCTGATTTATCACAAGTACTGAAAATCATGGGTTTTAAGAAGAGCATTTTTACTTATTTAAAATATAATCAAATACAAAGAAGTCCACACGAAAAGCAGGCAGATAGCATTCATTCTGCTTTTTAAGTGTACCTACACTGCTACCTTTACAACCATTGCTATTGTCTTCTATCAGGATACTGTGGCTGGAACTTCAGTGTTTCTAAGTTTCAGGATTTACTAGTGATAGTCTATTTGGTTTTTACCCAATGTACTTCAGAAATATTCTGAGATTATGTCTCGAATGAAATAATTCTGTAACAACTCAGATTTCTTCAACTAACTCTTCTGTTTTGAAGGAAATTATGAAGAGTTATGAAAAAGATTATATCACAATTACCCAATCAACACATTTCCACAAATTATCTGTCCTGGTCATACGATATCCATAGGCTTTTACCAAGAAAAATTTCTAGCAGTTACATTTGGAAGAATGCACCTATGTATTAAGCAGAGAAATGGCATCTTCATACAAAAAATACCACAAGTAAAGGAACTACAGGGTTTATAAAAAAAACCCCAAAGCAGTCAACAGCAACATACATTTACCTCTTCAGTTAGCAAATCTTATCAAAATATCCCTGTCAATTTATGCACTTCCTCCATCCCTTTCTCCACCTGCTTTTCTTTTTTCTTTGCCTTACATTTAACATGAACTGTTACCCCACATGCTGACGCACAGCAACCTGTAGCAGAGCAGAGAACTGCCTCTGGTACCATGAAGCACCTGTCTGTACATGCTGCACCCTAGGTCCCATCAGCCCAAGTTCTCTCCCAACAACCCCACCGGCACACTTGCTTTGCAAGTGAGCCTATGTCTTATGTTTCTGCATTTCTGCACATTGAAAGGGGACTAGTGGCAAGTTAATCGGGGATCACTAATCCTGATTTTCTAGTGCATTATCACAACTTGTGATGTACTGTGATTACAATGTAATGTACTGCAGTGCTTCAACTTCCCTTGAGACTGAAAAGATGGGAGATAATCCTGGAAAGAAAATGTGACAGGAAAGCACATCATTTTCAGAAGGGATGACAAGACAGGTGCAGTACCATTCCAGGACCACTGAAACACTGTGTANCTTTTTCAACTCCTATGTCTTTGAACTGATACAATTACCAGTCAACTGATAACTGGCATGAACTAGAACACCTCCAATAACAACTAAACGTGATCTGAAAAGCAATACATTAGTCAGTTCAACCTTCCACCAACAATTTAATAGTTCTGCAGAAAGAAAAAACCAACCCAAAATACATGTTACTCTGGAGACTCCATCTAAACACACTACCCATGGGTAAAACTGTGTTAGCTAGTCAAACAGTGAAGAGACAAAGTCATACGAATATTCCAGCAAACATCCGTTCACTATTTTAGTCCCACTGATCCCATCTTCTCTAACATAATGACTATACAGACTCACTTAAAAATACAAGCAAAACCAGAAGTTTGTTAGAATATTCACGGATGTTTTGATAAAGCATAGATCACAATCCTACTTACAGTTTTTAGTGTACATAACAACACAGCATTCCACTGTTAAAAACAGTAACACAACTTCGAAACACCTTAACACATGACAAATCCCAGCCAAGAGTGCTAGAACAGAAAACTCAGGTTATGGTACTCCTAACCCAGAACACACATTCTGTTTATCTGACTACATGAGTTCAGCTTCCCTTCTCTTCATGCACTTTTATTAATAGTGCCAGAGTAGACCAACTCCTCAGGGGCTATGAAATCCAGTTCCCTTCAGATGTGTGATTGGGGGAGGGGAAGAAAGAAACAAACCACAAAACTGTCTGCATAGAGGTGACCAGTATGAAGACTAGTGAAAACAGCAGGCAAGATAGGGTTTTGTGAGAGTCCTACACAAATAAATTAAGAGCAGTGAGCACAAATTTAAGGCTAACAGTCACAGTATGGTACCACCTTAACTAGACACCTGCACTACTCCTGCACAAGTTTACTCTGCTGCTCTCTCAGTGGGGTAGAGAAATAATGAAGAGAACTGCTATATAAGGCACGCTGCAGCTGCTGCTATCAGTACGCAAGATCACTAACTTAAAGGTAGCATGGATACACCTAAACAAACTGTGGCCATACTTTAAACAGAAATTTAGACATACCTAACAGACCCTAGTAACTGCAACACTATGTCAGACTCAAAGAAAGCACTACTGATTCAGGCAGAGCACACAAGCTTCAGCCGGACCAGAGAACAGTCCCCTGAGTATGGGGCTGCACACCTGAAAGCACCTTCAGCAACCACCGACCCTTGGCTCGAATTTACAGGGGCTGGAAATCCCACTTTCAACTGTTTAAAACAGATGCCCTCAGACAGAATGTGAGCTGGGTTGATCTTGCTCTGAGATCTTACATCTTTAAGCTCTGAAAAAGTCAACTCCGTGGCAGTGGCAGCACAATTTAAAAAATGAATGAATCCATGCCTCACTAAAAATAGCCCCCTATTATTTCTTCAATGGTTTAGTATGCTAGAAATCTGAGCACTGACAAAGCACTTTTACAATATCTTTTATGCAACTATTAAGAAAACCACTACTCAGCAGAGCAAAACACCCCAGCAAATTAAACAAGTAATGGTTTATCAATTGTAATTGTACTGTAATGCTTCTGTAATCAAAATCCAAAGCTGGCAATATCATAGCAAGTCCAGACAAATACAGGAAACTGGTTTACCTTAGCTCAGCATCAAATATGATTTTCCTTTTCACGCCTCTTATACTGAGTAGCCCATTAAAGTTACTGCTAAGTAGTTAACCCCCTTCACTCATAGCAAAATATACTGCCTACAGGACTTTGAGTAAATCCACTCCACTCACAAAAAAAAAAAAAAAAAAGCACGTTTCAACTACAATAGTTAACTAAACTAATATAGTTATGAAAAATGCACTTTTGTCATAGAAATATTAAGTTCTCACTCATCACTTAAAGAAAAACCTACTCCAGAGATCAAAATTCAAAGATTACTAATAAACGCAAACCTTAAAGAAGTCTGAAGTGGCAGGCTAGGAGGCCTCTTTACTGCACAGATTAAAAGGTTTTTTCTCAATTCTTGATGTTGCAAAGGAACAATAATATCCACCTTGCTAGAGGAAAGCTTCAAGGAACTGAAAGTTATTTTGACAGATGCACACCTAAGGAACAGACACTTAGCACTGCTACCAGCCACAGAACTCAGAATCTGGCAGCAGGATATCAAGAACATGGTTAAAAAGTTATATATACCAATGGAAAATAAAAGGCACAAATGCAAGACTGAACAGCCAAGACTGCCAGTAAACAAGACTGTAGAAGAAGGTACTAACAGGAGGCAAAGAAAACTGCTGGCAGCAACACTTCGGCTTCTTTTAGCGACTGAGGCATAAAATAAGGGCAATTCAGCATGACAGAAGTAAACCAAAAAAATCTATTCAAGAAATTATTAGCACAGATTAAATCCAGCAATGGTGACTCAGAGAAAGAATTATTCCTAAAACCATTAAAGGAGAGGTTACTTACAAATGAAAACTTTCAAATATTGGAGTCCAGTACAATATAAAGTTATTTTTGTGGTAATGCCCACTTACTAATCCTTTTACATACTGCTTTTAGCTATTAAAAAACCCCCCTTCAGTGTGAATTTATACTGTTGAAAAAAGATATGCACAACAAAGATCCCAGTGGTCCCTTCTGCCAGAAATGCTAAGTAACTGGACGAATTAATTAGCTCTGTTCTTTTAAAGACTACTGGCAACATCCCCAGATAACTTAAAAGGCCTGGTAATCATAACATGATGGAGCTCCTCTTAAAGCTTTATTCCGTGAAAACTACTGATACAAAAGTAAAGTTCATCTCCCAAAAGCTACTTAGAACCATGAGACACCAGCTGCTTCTCTTGTTTACTAAAAAACCTCAAAGACAACAATGTAAAATATGGTTCAGATGCCAGATACTAGTTATAATGCTGGACCAGTAGCTATTTAAGAAATAAATTTTTAAATCTTTCTTCTGACAGAGCACATGTTCAACAAATCAGAGCCAATTCTTCAATACAAACCTTAAGCTTTAATGTCACATTGACTTTTCACAAAACACTTGCATTGTAAACATTTTTCAAATTTGCCAAACCAGCTTTTCTCAGGTTCCTTCAGCACAACTAAATAGTTCCCCAATTGTCTCAAACTATTCATCTATCCACTGGTAGCTCAAAACCCAGAAAACTGTCTTCTCCCCTCCCCACTCTTGAGCAGTACCTTTTCCCTTATATTCAGCTACTTTTTTCTTGTTAGTTTAACTAAACACCAGATCAACAGTTATTAAAAAGTTTCTATGGACCCTGCTTTGCAGTCACACCTCAGTTCTAACATTATTACTCCACATCAGTAATTCAACTGCAGGCCAAGCTTAGCTCACTTTCCATTGAAAATTTCCGTACATTGAACAGCTTGAATTGTAAAGTATGGCTGGCAATGATATTGCTAGTATTTCCTTCAGCTTTGATTCAAGAACATGATGACATCTCTGTTCTATACTTAAGACTCGTAATCACATTATAAACTTAAGAACCTCTACACACAAAACACACCTCCTAAGCAGAATGTCATTCTTCTGGCAGTAGCAAGCACCACAAGTTTGTCAGTTTATACTTGTTATGCGTGAACACACTTGTTATGTTGTGTGTGAATACACTCCCTTAGAATTAGGTTAGGGTTATACTGTTGTATTCCTATTAGCTGGGAAAAAAAAATTAGACTAAGTGCCATATCCTCCTCTTGCAACCTGCCCCTTCAACCCCTTACATACCGATTTCCACACCTATTCATCCTTTCTTTTATTCCTCACCTATACCTGCAAGTCCTTGCTAAATGTGAGACTAGAAATTCTCAGTACAGTCAAAGGAGGTGATTGTCCTGTTCTGCTCTGCACTGGTGAGGCCACACCTCGAGTATTGTGTGTAGTTTTGGGCTCCACAATATAGAAAGGATATCAAATTGCTGGAGAGTGTGCAGAGGAGAGCTGCACACACACAAAAAAAATCCAGGTCATCGCAATTAGTTTCTGGTCTCATCCTGAACCTACTTACAGTGATATTTCTGTTTGACTATTTGCCAGATCTGTACTCTGCACTGTTATGGATCCAAATAAGAGTATATAAATAAAGAGGATATAAATCTGATTTCATCACATGACCATAAACCTGAAAAAATCTGAATTATAAATAAGTATAATTAAAGGGTTCTCCCCCAAACACACTGGATTAGACAAAAAGACTTCTACCAAATAATCAGTAATGATCAGGATCAGAGGAAGATAGTAAACTCCGCAAAAATTCAAAGAAATTATCTGTTCCTATGGAAAATCCTATTTTAAGCGACCAGATCTGGAACCAACTTACACTTTTTTTCCCATCCTCCAAATTCATTACAAGTACTCGCTTCCAGAATAAACTTTTGTTTACCACATTTCATAATATCTTTTTAACTCCTGGTCTGAATAACAAAGTATTACAAAGGGTCCCGCAGCAAAACTATGCACATATAAACATGTGAAAGATGTTTAATCTGTCATATATTTGCTTGGAAACTATGAACACTTAATTTTTTCTTCCCCCCTCCCTCAGAAAGTTAGTTAATTGAGGTTGTATTTTGGGGGGGAAATCAGTGTGGGTTTTTTTTTTTTTTACTGAGAATTATTAATAATTTTAATTTAGCTAGGTCAACCACACTAATGTCTACATTACTGGATTTTACTAATGGATTTTATATACATTTTTGTTAGGTTGTTGGGGTTTTTTTTGTTTTTTGTGGTTTTGTTTGTCACCAAGCTTACTATACACCACAAGATTGCATATTGGAACTTTAATCACCTAACCCTACCCCTCGCTCCCACCTGTACTTTTCCTTCTCCATATTTAGTTACCTGAGTATCATTACCTGTGAAAGTCTAAAACGTTTTCCAGTGGTTTGCTACTTTCTAGTTAATTGTTGAATAAAAGACAGCTTGGTAAAAGTTGCCACAGAAAGAATAGTCAGCCATAGCCAAAGTCCTTAGTACCTCAAAGCCGGAGAAGTGTTAAGTTTGTCATACAAAGCCTGCTGTACATGCTCATTACGACTACCATAACAAGTAGGGTAACAATTACCTGAAAGTGTTTATTTCTATACCCCTGCTTTCATGAATTTAATCACTACTCCACACACAGAACAATTCTAAAAAGAGCTGGCTCCAGAGCAGTTTGTAAGTTCCAGTTTTTACATCTGACTTCAGTCCAAATCAGATCAAAGACTTCCTTGAACAAGTTGCCCCCTAAAAAGCTATAGATGTTGAGGGAACTTGCCAGTAACCTATTGTGCCAACAGCAGCAATAACACGGACATGAATGACAAGTTAATTCAACAGCTTCAGGAACCTCTACAACAGTTGACTCTGGGCCAAAGGGGACTACCCTGTAGTCTGAGTACACAAAAGCCCACCTTAAAACCTCTTGGCTACAAACACCCTCTTAAAGACTATGAAACCACACTCCAATTAGACGTAGAGCTGCAGAGCTTTCAAACTTCTGGCTCCACCATTGAAAAACACAGTCCAGCAGTAGTGGCTGCTTCATAGCTGCCAGTCTGAACTCTTAGAGTCACCTGTCCCACGGTACTTTCACTAAATCAAGGTAAGATTCAGTTTGTGCTTGCTAAGCCCATATTTCACTTGAAAAATCTTCAGCTAAATGAAACAGACATCGGCTAAAACAAGAATCACAATTTCTAGGAATTCAGCAATAGCTATTTCACAGTACTTTTTGATAGTGATTTCCCAATTTAAAAACAAAACAAGACAGCACGTGACCTAGAGATACCAAATGTCTCACAAGATACTGATACACATGATTATTATTTGAAAAGTCACCATGAGACACAATTGTATAGGAGGTAGCACACAGGAAGAACATGATGCTTTTTTTTTCTTAAAAAGATCATGTGACCATATTATCAATAACGTTCTTTTCAAAATTAGGTATAAACTACTTATATCTAGAAGACAGAAACAGTACTTATCAGAGAAAAATTTAGATGGAAACAGTTTGAAATTGAACTGGATTTCAAAAAGCACAAAGAATCATATTCACATCAAGATACTTCAGTAAAGAACAGTTGTTTGTTTCACAGCGGGGAGTCAACAGATTCGGTGAAACAATGTATTTAAGCCTTAAGATAGGACTACTGTAGAGATCACCCTTCACTACAGCATTGCTACCGTTTGTCACGAATCAAAGTTATGCATAACATGCTGTTACTTCACAAATGCTAGTTCTCATTCTGAACAGAGCAGCAAGAATTGTCATTGCTTCAATGTAGAACTTAGTAACTAAGTACTATGACTACATTCTTCTCAGTGGGAAGACTATCACAGAGGCACGCCAAAGAACCGATTTGAGGCTGAAATAACTTTTGTTTTAGCCATTAAAAGAGTTTTGGAAAAAATCTTCAATTCCGTAACTGGAAGTACATGACTGTTTTTCCTATATTGCCAATTCAAAGATGAAAAGAATGCAGAAGGCTGAAGTGCTAAGTTACATGCATTATATCTAATTCTTTTGCTCTTATTTATAGTGACCTACAATTGCTGTATGTAAAATTATCCCGTTGTCACATATCTGCAACAGTAGAAAGTCTGAGAGTGAACTTTCTGCACTTCTAACATGATCCCAACAACAGTATTACCATATTTCTTCAAAATTCATAAAAGCATAAACAAGATACATGCTATGTTTTAGCTGCTTGCCTGGTGGTTCCATTTCTGGTATGTATTTTGGGTAATTCAGTTAACAGCAGGAAGCTCTGGCAAGCCTCTGTACCCAGGCAAATACCTGAAGTTCAGCAGTTCAATACAGAAGTCAGTAACAGCATTAACAATCTCAAAACTTCCACTATCTTAGCCAAGCTTCGGTTTTGCTTATGATTTATGCTTTTACATATATGAAAGGTGAGTGTCAGGACGATGGGGTCAGGCTCTTCTCAGTGAAGTCCACTGACAAGGGGCAAGGGTTGCAAGCTGAAGCATAGGAGGTTCCGTGTGAATAAGAAAAAATTTTTTCCCACTGAGGGTGGCAATGTATTGGCACAGACTGCCTAGAGAGGTTGTGGAGTCTCCTCTGGAGATATTCGAAACATGTCTGGACACACTTCTGTGTGACCTGGTCTAGGGAATCCTGCTGTAGCAGGGTGGTTGGACTAGATGATCTTTTGAGGTCCCTTCCAACTCCTAATATTCTGTGATTCTGTGACTAGATCAGTATTTGAAAGACCTCTTTCTCTGTTTTATACTAATACTAATGCAAGTACCCCTAAAAATGCTTAGAAGTTCCATTATGCTATAACTGTAAGAGAGAAATTAAGCTAATCAGAGATCAAGGGATATGACAGCATTTTAAGGGCAATATTCTAGAATCAAAGTATCCCTATAACTGCCCATACCTACAGACAAATAACTCTGAAGAGGGGGTAATGGTTTAAAACTAGAAGAGTGTATATCTAGACTGACATAATGAAATTCTTTACTATGAGGGTACTGAGATACTGGAACAGGTTGCCCGGAGAAGCTGCAGATGCCTCTCACTGGAAGTGTACAGGTTGCATGGGGCTTTAACCAACATGATCCTGTGAAAGATGTCCCCGCCCACAGCAGGGGCCTTGGAGTAGATGATCTTTAAAAGGCCTCCTCGGACCTAAACCATTCTACAAATCTGTACCACTGATGTCCCACCAAAGACAACTCTTTTAACTACATCAAAATGCATTAAGTAATGTCTTCAGAACTTTTTTCCTTACACTTAGATGGCATTGCTGAAGTCAGGCTGTATAGAAAGTTGTATGCATTCAACTCATTAGGAAAACATATTCATAAAAATCATAATAGTAACAAGGTATGTAAATTATTTCCTTATTCACATTACATGCCATGTCCTTTTTTCTAATCGATGTGTTATTTTTTTTTCTTTGTGGGAAGAAATTACTTTCTCATAATTACTGGCCTACAGTGTTTATAGTACAGGTAGTGTATCAACAATTAGATTTTCTGAAACAAAAAAGCTCACTCCAAATATTTTTTAAAAATAAAAGCTTTCTTGCTGATTTGACTGAAAACAGTTTATGGGGAAAACCCCATCATCCTAAGTCATTTGAATCTCACTCTTTCTCAGGCATACATAATGTACAGGCCATTTCCTGGTTTATGAGGAAATTTTTGTAACTATTTCCCCAAAGTCACTATGTCAGTCTCCATTTTTTTGCTTTTTGACTTAAATTTCTACTTCCTTAGTTGTGCAAGTCTAGACAGTGAATCACTTTGGCACAAGCTGGCCACTGCAATATGGCCTGAGAACACAGTAGTGTGTCCACTGTCAGGAGATACAGGAAGATACAGGAAGTAGAGATGTGAGTGTCTGACTCCAATAAAACCTGATCTCATCTTTAAGAAACTGAACAAGCCAGCACAGGGCTGAGGGGAAGAGAAGGAGGGCTGCAACATATAAAATGTATTTTCATTCACTGCCAAAATACAGGCTACAATTTATTCCTTTCTTCCACATCTCACTGCCTGTTTTTGTTTGGTTGGGTTTTTTATTTTGTTAGATGTTTATGTAACTACAGAAAGAAACAGAGGTGTGCACACTCAGGTTCAGGACTAGCTGCACCTTTGACACTCTCCAGTTGTTTAAAATTCAAATCAAAACTTGTATGTTCTTATTTGGATGATGTTCACCTTTGGCAAGTATGATTCGCAGGCACATCACTCAAGTCTCGCCCAACATTGTACAATAACTCCAATGTAATGTCAGCAGTAGATTTGCAGACTCTGATTTTAACATACTGGAATGCAACCAATGAGACAGTTTCTCTCTTTGTACTGTACTCCAGCTCATTCATCATATTTCTTTTAAAATATTTCACTAGATAAAATACTACACTTCTGAACTAGAATATCTTCCAGTCTTATCAATGCAGTCTCTTCACTGATCTCATTTTAAAACATAGCAGCAACTCTAACTTGTGAAATAAGAATTATTCCAGGTCATAGGGTCAAAATCTCCAAGTCCTCATATGCAGAGCAGGCACTTAGGAGAAAACCAGTAATATTTTGCACTTATTTATAGCAAGGGTTCTTGTATCTACAGCAGTCATATAACCAGAACTATCAGCACTGCTATACAATGTGCACAAAACCTCCCCATTCAGCTTGCTTCAGCCACATTCACATAGCATTTCATTGTGAATTACAGACTACTTTGGCTGGTTTACACAAAACTCCACTCAAAAGAAACACGTTGGAAGTGAAAAATTCCTGAACAGTACTTGTGGCTTTGGAGGGGTTATCTGCTTAGAGAAAAGCAAAAAGATACCAAGCATAGCTTGAGCATTAGTATTTTGAGCAAGTCTGTAATCTAAGTTACAAACTGTGTTATTTAAGAATGAACTAATTTAATCACATATGACCTATACAGTATAAAGAGTTACTTGTATTTAAAAAAGTATGTCATACATCACATACAATTGTAGTTTGGAGCTCTAGTGGTGGAATTTGTGATCGCATTTACATGAAAGCCACTGCTCAGAACATTAAAAGTGGATCACCACTACCCTACAGCTGTGTTTGGACTGTTAGTGCACTGCACTAGAATAGGAATGAACAAGCTGCTTTACTTCCTCCTAGTTGTTGTCATGTGTAGGCATGACACCACACAACTTCGACCTAGTAGTCATGCATGTATAGTCCTCACCACACAAGCTTTTGCTTTTCAAGCCACTGAGTTCACATCCACAGCTTGAGCCTTCACTACCACAAACCAAATCCATTCACTCATGTTTCAATTAGTACGTAAATGTAGTTTAAGTGTAATTTCAGTAGATTTATACTTGGTAGGGTATGATGGTTAGGACATGAGACATTTAGACAGTCTGAGGTCCAGGTTCTCTCAAGGGTAAGATCCTGCTTTTCTCTCCATTAGTACCTGAGCTGGCACTTCCCCTTTCCCCCTTAAGAAAGCATTTGTATGAAAAAAAGATTACTTATTCAGGATACATCTTAATCTACTTAGCATTTCCATTTTTTTGGGCTAGGTTGATTTTAACTTAAATCAGTCTCCCAGCCTGTTTATCACTCTGCCAATCAAAAGCTTGTGCCAACTGGAGCAACAGAGGCTTACAGAAACTGTACCACCTAAAACCACTCTCAGAACTATGATCTATTCGCTATTTCACAGAATGTTATGACTTGCCTTCTTCCCTGATAGTCTTCCCTAGAGAAAGAAATATTATTTAGTGCAAAGAAATAAGCTTCTGGAACGGTTTTTGAAAGTATATCTAGCAAGACAGGTACGTTATTCTAGCTTATAATCCAACTGGAAGGAACACAAAACTTAGAGCTTTCAGCTGTGTTTTCAACCTCACCCGCAGTACAAATTACGTGTGGAAGATTAGCTAATTTTTTTTAAAATACACCATTTATAGAGAAATTGGAAGCAGCTTTGGACTGTTAAAGAAAGCATCAAACATAAGACAAGTAGTTCTACTTCATACATACCAGACTTGAGACAGCATTCAAGCAGTTGCTTAGCAGTAGAAGGCTACAGGCATCACATCAGATTTTAATGCACCATATCAGATTTCAATGTTTCACTGACCATACGTTAAGAGAAAGTTTTGCAAAATCATTTATCAAAATATTTTCACAAAGTATGTATTTAGGCAGATTTCAACAGAAGTATAGTTTGAAAACGTATTGACCAAACACTAAAAACAACTAAAGCAAATACAGATGCTGTTAGTGTCACAAGTAAGACAATCTGTTTTACAGTAGTCTAGAGGAAAAGAATAGAGAAGCAAATAAAAGGAACAGCTTTTAGATTTTGGCAGTGATGTCTTCCCCTATGGACAGAACAGGCTGTCCCCTGAAAACTAGTATTTACCAAACGCGGCTCAATGATCAAATTACACTTTCTCAGGCATTTACCAAGCAGTGAATACATGTGTCACAAAAAGCCACAAAGAATCCAAAAAGTTTAAGAGCAACTCCAAGTGTTCCTTTTACTTTCCATAAACTCCTTTCAAAAAGTGCTCTCTGTTCCCTGCTCTGTATGCAAAAAGGGACACTTTTTACATATTCAGATTTCAAGAACAAATAATTTTGATCAGATCAATTAAAATAATGAGGTAACTTAAATCACTGGTTCAGGAGAGTAATGATACTGACTTTAATAAAGTGTTAAAAGCAGGACTTCTCTTGTAATTCAGACTGACACAGTAAGAGAATGATTTATGGCAAAAACATTACCTTTGAAAAAAATTATTTGCTAAAAAGAGAATTACGCTCCTTCAGATTAAGGATTTCACAGGTAATATTCATCATACTCTTCCTGAAGATTCTGAACTTTCCTGTTATTTGTTACATTAAAAAACATTTATTTGAACACAGTAATGCAAAATAGTAATCTCGAGTTTTACCAAAACAAACTCTTCAATGTCTTTCATTAATTTCCCCCCAAAAGAAAACACCACCTCAAAATAACTTAGCTAAAATCTACTGGCTTCAATACAAATGAAAGCTGGCTATTTAGCCACCTAAGAGTTTCCTGATTTTCAATTCTTCAAAGTAATTTCAGAACTAACAATATAGCCTATGGTGCTTTTGGAGAAGGAGTAGAAAAAAGTTCTCAGAATATATATGCCCCAAACCTCTACAAACCTTTGCAAATGGAGCACAAAGTCTGGAATTGCATTATTCTAAAACTAAAGATCTCAGAAGAACAATGAAAGAAGTTGACAAACTACACCTGTTTTCACGGAATCACAGAATGCTTTGGCTTGGAAGGGACCTTTTAAGATCACCAAGTCCAAACCCAAACTATACCAGGTTGTTGAGAGCCCTGGTCCAACCTGCCCTTGGGATGGGACATCTACCACCTCTGGGCAACCTGTGCCAGTGTTTCACCACCCTCACTACCAAAAAAACCCCAAATTCTTCCTTATGTCTAGCTTAAATATACTCTCATGTAGTTTAAAATCATTACCCCTTGTCCTATCGCAACAGGCCTTGCTAGAAAGATTGTACCCCTAGTTCCTATAGGCCCTCTTTAAGTACTGAAAGGCTGAAAATAATCTCCTCAGAGCCTTCTCTTCTCCAGACTGAACATCTCTAACTCTCAGCCTTACTTCATCTGAGAGGTGTTCCAAAGCGTCTCCAAGAACTGTAATTAAGAATCTGAGTTACAGACCCTGTAAACGTGGCTTGACCAAAACCTTAAGTTTAGTAGCAAGTTATGAGCCATGTATTGTATTATTTTAGCAGCCAGCAATAGATCCACTGATCCAATGACTGCACCATTTGTATACCCCACTCTTATTACCTCCCTGAGGGATTGCTTATTAAACCAATTCTACAACTAGAATAGGTGCATAAGAGTAGTGACTGACTAAACGCACCTCCCCCAATTCTAAGAAACATGTGAAAATGTTCCAGGAAGCACTAGTCTCAATTTATGCAGCCTCAAAAAGACTGTCATTATATAATCTGAGACTGCTAATTCTCAAACCACCTCCAAAAGCATCCTTGATAAAGCAATACTGATCTTGAGTGTTTTCTAAACTTGGACCTAAAAATCTGGACTACTCTGCAGTGAAGAATGGTTCCATTTTCATAGCATTACTGAAAAATTTAGGTTGGAAAGGGCTTTTAGAGGTGAACAGCTCCAAACAAATACCTATTCAAAGCAGGACTTTCAGGTTTAAACCAGGTGCAAAAGGTCTTGGCAAGCCAAATTCTGAAAATCCCCGAGGATGGAGACTCCACTAGGTTTATGGAAAAATCACCTCCAGTGTTTAATCACATCTCTACCCCCAAAAATCCTTTTCCTTACGTCTAATTATTACAACCTATGACTTATCTCCTGTCTTTCTGCTCACCACCTGAGGAGTATGCCTCCCCCATCTTGCCCCTAATTCCCATCCAAACAACTTAAAGACTATCAATCCATTTTTAGCCCTCTCTTCCCCAGATTAAATATCCTAAGTTTCCTCAGCCTCTCCACATGTATTACTAGTTGCCCTCAGCTGAACTTGCTCTGGTTTGTCAGCATTTCTTGCCATGGAAGGCTCAAGACAGTCTGTGAGATGCATCCTCCCAAGTGCTGAGAAATAATTACATCCTACAATGTGCTGGCTATGCTTTTTCTTATGTGCAGCCTGAAAAGCCATTTTGCCTATGTTTTGAGAAGACTAACACATTGGGAAGTACTTTGAAGCCCATTTAGATTCACAGCTGCTGCCTGAAATATGCTTTTTTAAAAACAAGGTTATTTAACTTGAAGCTCTTACACTGCTTTTGCACAAGCAACTGTATTCTAAATTAAGTAAAAAAAGATAAAGAAATATAATCAGTATAGAAATATATTTTCTCTACTTTTACATGTGTAATACTTTCAACATTTGATGTACTTCTGATTATTTCGAGAACACATACAACCTGCAGAACTTGGAGAAAACTACCGAGTTTCACAGCTGTCTACTTAGGAAACTGAAGTGGGGAAAAACATGCAGAAAAAAATGAAAGTTATGAGGCTGAATATGCTGTAAGAGCAGCTATAGGAAAAATTATAAGCCTCAATGAATTTTGTGATGCTGAGCCCAAATTAAATTCAAACCTCTGTGCCAAGCATTTATCTGCTACTGTTAGGCTCCATAAAGATCCTTAATGAGCAGCTTATGTGAGCCTCACCTCTTTTTTTCCAGAAACATTTAGATCCCTCCCCACTAACTAGATGTTTACATGTTTCAGCAGAATTTAGTTCCATTTAAGTGAGACTTCTTTTCAGCCCAGACAAATGTCCTCCCTAGAGACATTTTCACACAGAGGTTTTCCTCACAGAGAACGCATTTAAATATGTGAAATTCAAATTTTAATATGCCAAGCTTCTTAATGCCAAAAAATAAAGCCACAGCTAACAATATTTTCACAGTAGGAAAGTCTTAAATGCCAACACAGACAGTGGAAAACCTTTTTCAATATCATATACTGAAGTATAAAAATTGTCAAGCCCCGTATCTTCCCATGACATAGCAGCTGGCAGATCTTGATCTGCCTTTGTGGTTAAATGCTGGATGGCCATCTATCAACTAATGGAACAGTGAACCTTGTCAGTGAAAGAGTATATGGACATAAAAATGGGCTACTATAAGTTGTTACTGGCACCCGTCTTTATAGAACTAAGAAAAAAAAACCCCAAAAACCCAATCCAAACCCAGAGTGTTTCAAATGGACTTTTAAACTTAATTCCATGTCCCTGCCAGCCTTGAAAAGTAGCTTCTTTCCAATAAAGAATGGAAACTGCTACACTTTCCATGAAATAAACGTTACCACCATATTGCAAATGAATGGTTAGTTATTTTAAATGTGGTGGCATAGTTAATTCCTTATGTGGAAAAAAAAAAAAGCAATTAGAAATATTTTTAAATGCTGTGGCTTCCTCTTATCCTACAGATCTTCCAGAGAACCTACAGATTAGTCTTGAGATGGTCAGATGTGCAATCACTTTTGGGTATTATACGAGAAGTCCTCAGAACAAAAGCAAAGACAACAGCTTATGAAATAATATTGAAAAACACCTCCTTTGAGCTGAAATGTCTTCACCCTTAAAGCTATGTTCAAGTTGTAAAGAAGCCAGTAATCTGTCATTGGAAATGTCACATCCTCAGTCTGACACTGTCAGTGTACCCTTACATGCATTTTAAAAAAGGAGCAGTTCTAGTGATTGGGCCATTGAGGGAATCAAACAGCATAGCATTCCAGGCATCCCTGGAACCTGGCTCAGTCTGCAGATGCTGAAGCCTTTCACCTCTTATAATTATATAACAGTATTAATGACACTGACCAAGACATTTTAACAATTTCACTGGGAGCCACAGCAGATAGACGTAGCAGCTTGGTTAATTGAATTTTTTTTAACAGTAACTAACTAAATCACATCTGGACAGATCTTCAAGACATTGCAGCATTAATTATGACCATACTGTGCCCTTTTACATCAGTAAGAGCTACATAGGTTTAAAATACATGACTGATTTTAGTCCCTATGAAAGGGACTTAGTCACACTGGTCACAGATAGTGTCCAAGGAAGCAAGTAAAACCCAAAGAAAGTCTCCCGCTGAACCTGGCATAATACAACACAGGTTTTAATTTAAAGCGAATAAACCTACAGTCACCTCATTCCACAATTTTAAAGCATTCTGAAGTAGTCACATGTGTTTCATTGTTTCATCCACAGTAAACCCAACCCCTTTTTACATCAGCGAGTTCTAAAAGGATTGATTACTCCAGCCAAATCAAAACTAAATGCCAAAGCAAATACCACCAACCTGACAGGCAAGCTAGAGAGGCCTGTATCTTTCAGGAACAAAACTTAACATACTCTAGAACAAGATCTACCACCAACACTGCCATTTCAGTTATCTGTATTTAGAACGAAGAATTATGAAATGGTCATAGGTCTAGGTTAATGATAAAATTAATATGTATAATGATAGAACCATAGAATATTCTGAGCTGGAAGGTATAATGGTAGATTAAAATGTTTTCTGTCCATTGTAATGTTTCATAGCAAAAATTAATAATAAACTACTTGGACACTACAACAATAAATGTAATTTCCTTTTTTAAAAAGTATTCCTTCTATCTTAATTTATGTAAGAGACAAAAGACAGTTCTCAATTTAAAATCCTATGAAGAAAACTTTCTTGCAAAGAATACTGAAAGTTAGAAATATATTTCCTATAGATTCAAGAGCAAGGGAAACTATAGTTACAGTGAAATTCGTTGCCCACATGCCTTTTTCCAACTTTGGAAGAAATCCTGCATGAGTTTTTTTTTTTACAGCTTTGGAACTATTGCATTATTTCCTCAAATATCAGTGATTTTAGCAATTTCATTCTTGTGCAGATCAGTAAGTTTACCCACATATAAAAATTTCTCTTCAGTGCTTAGGAAAGCTACAAAGGGCAGCAAAAAACTGTCTACAAAGAACAGATTTCCGTTTCCTTTCCAAACCACAAAATGTAGACGTTTTGGAGCTGCTTCTTCTCCCCCCTCCATTTTAAAGAAACCTTAAACTTTGCATAATTAGAAAAAGCTCTTTCTACTTGTTGCCACAGGGATAGTGAACTCAAAGGAACGTGTAAAGCACAAATTTCTACTGTACCACTACATAACATTTCTCAATTGATTTGTAATTTTTTGGTGTTAAACATTACTCTTTGATAGGTGCTTAGAATACTGGTTTGTTTCAAAATCTAAGGTTTCTTGTCCCTATATTACGAAGCCCATTTCAGACTGGTATTTGGAAGCTGACTTGGGTAGAAGGCATTCCAAACACTAATCTGCAAATGAAATCAACGAAACTGTTTTATAGCCACATGTGAGCACAGATGTTTACCAACTTAGAGGGTAAAAAAATACTAAATACTGTAGCTTTTTAAAACATCCTATAGATACATTATTTGCTAAACATGATTTCAAGAAGCCCCCCTAGCTCGATGGTACAAATTTAGTTATCCTTCGCTCTGTATCACATGCAACAGTATGCAGAATTACACATTTTAAAATCAAAGCATAAAAAACCCAATCAAACAACAAACCCAACACTTTAACTGTTCCAAGTAAGGGAGAATACTTGCCTTCTTCCCCACCCCAACACAGTATGAGATTGAGAACTGAAGTAAACTGCCACCTAAACCAACAGAACAACCAGATCAGAAAAGAAATTAAAGAATCTCTTTGCCTAGGTGCTGGAAATTTGACAAGTTAGTAGAGCGCCTGAATTTCTGGACACAGAGGCAAAAAACCATTTTGGTGTTTTCTTTTCTGAATGGCCATAAGCACCTTTCTAAGCATGTAGTGACAAAGAAAAAGAATTCTTAAGGAATCTGGGGTTATCTCCTGAAATGTTAAACTTCTTCAAGGTTTTTAGCTTCTTCTTGTATCTACTCAAGAATTGTGAATTACATTTCTTATAAGACTTCCTGTTGCCCTCACTTTCAAAAAATTAAGAATGCTATTAATCTTTCATCATCTGCAGGAATACCGATGTGGTTAATGATGGCAGCAACTATCTCAACATTATGCGCATTCCAAGTAGACGAAACAAATAAATAGAGGATGCCTGGATTTCATAGTTCTTCCATTTTCTAATGATCCATAGTAGTTGAAATAAGTAAAAAATAATTTTTATACAGAATTGACAGACATATGTTGCATATATTATACAGTTTGACTACAAAGTATCAGAGTAAACCTTACAATTATCATCTTCTACATTCCACAATCAAAATAAACCATACTGTTGTAGGTTGCATCTATGTGAGTTATAACTTGCCAGCATAGTATAACTGTACCAGCAAAACACCTAGAAAACACAGACTAAGCCACAAGCCACAGTTTCACAACACTTTTTCCATTGCAGTACCAGCTTAAGCTGTCCTCATCCTTCAGCTGTGCTGGTACAGCTGTTTGTGCAGCTTAGCAGTGAGGCTGGTCAAGAAATTGATCCAGATTAAAAATATTTTTCTGATGGTAAATTCCACAGCTTGCTTTGTTGCATAGCCACCTGGAACATTAACTAGTTATACCAGTGCAACTGAGGGACATGCAGGAATAAGAAGCTAAGGTCAGGGCAGGTCCCGCCAGTGCTGAGATGGAAAGAAAAGCTCATGAAAACTACACCTTTGGTCTATGAGTGTTTTGGCATTGCCCTATTAAGTGCATTACCCAAATAGTGCAGAATAAAAGAGAAGAATAGTACCTCAAAAATGTGTAAAAAAAAAAAAAAGTCCAGAAGGCTTCCACTCACTTTTCAGGAAATATTATGCAAGCACTACAAGAAGTTATTTTTAAAAGTTTTTTTAAAGAGAGCTGCAAACTGCCCCACTTCCACACCCCTCTCCAGCATCATTCCCTGTTTGTGTTGAACAAGTGTATTCTATGATTGGATGTTTCTTTCATTAGCTCACACACAAAACCTGGTATCGGATCATTGCCCTTCAGGCAAATAGGCAAGAAGCTACTGCATTTGTTCTCTTAACAAATCCTGGGCAATGAAAAAATAAACTGTAGAGCCAGGACAGTAATACCTGTTTACTGCGCCTTTATACGTCAGCACACTTTCAGTGCTATGATAAAGTAACAAGACTAAAAAAACAAAACCAAAACCCAAACCGAACAAAAATAAACCACACCACAAAACAACTCATCTCACAATACTAGCTACTCTGTTTGTGTAAGGGCTACACTCTACCCCCTTGATAAGATTTTAACCTTTAGCAGCAGAGAGAGAGACTCTTTACCAGGGCAGAAAGTGATAGGACAAGGGGGAACAGTTTCAAACTGAAGGAGGGGAAATTTAGACTGGATGTCAAAAAAAAGAATTTCTTTACTCAGAGGGTGGTAAGGCACTGGAACAGGTTGCCCAGAAAGGTTGTGGATACCCCATCCCTGGCACTGTTCAAGGCCAGTTTGGATGTGACCCTGGGCAACCTGATCTAGTGGGTGGCACCCCTTCCCACAGTGGGGGGTGGGGTTGGAGCTAAACGATCTTGAAAGTCCCTTCTGATAGGGACCATTCTATGAATTACGATTCTATGATTAAACTTCCAGCAGATATTACAATATAATAAACCAGTAACAATAGTACACAAAAATCTGTTGACCTGGGCCTTTCTTGAATGCAACTCATGCCACTACTGATGCTCATTCCCCCAGGAGTTAAGATTGTCCAATTCCAAATCCATTCAGACAAAAATACTAGACAGAGTGTGCACTTCTTCAGCAATTCAGAGGCACAAAAAAATAAGAAGCAGTTTATTTGTCAGACCAAAATTTAATTATCTCAAACAACTGATTGTCCTGTAGTGTAACTCCACAGTAGTCCACACTGTAAAGGAAACATCACACTGAAGTCCTGAGACAGTTGGCTGGTTTCTCATCTGGTCGGAATGCACCTCTAAGTGTCAGGTTTCACTGCACTGCTTTGTTATGGTGTAAATGCCGATAAACACACAGTTAAACTGAACTGTAGTACGTGGGAGCCCATGAACATTCAACTTCATTTAAGCACTTGTTCCAGGACTTTCTAACAGTTTTACAACATCAGGTAAAAGTCGTGAATTTTGATGTGCCCAGATACATCATGCAACACAAATATTACCTATTTATGCACAAAAAGTAAAATGCATTATTTAAACACATTTCTCCTTAGGTAAGTCTTACCATATCATTATGGTAACACAGGTGCACCTAAATTAATCTACCTTCTCAGAAGATCCTACAACACGTGGTTCTAAATATTATTGCATAGCTCTTTTGTAAGTGTACTCAAGTGTTCTGCATCAGAACAACTTTTGCAGACAGAGCTCCAAGACAAATCCTTCAATAGGACATAATTTTTATTAAAAGCTAGTCAGTTATCTTAAGTGAACTTTTTTCATCTGTTTATGATACACCTGTCCTCATTTTTCTGTCCCCTCACACCTCCAGTTCAACAGGTTTCTGCTGCCACCTACCGGAAGAGGTCTTCCTTTCCCCTCCATGGCAACTTCTCTGGCTCTTCTGCTCACTGGACACTTCAAAGAGGCAACTCCATCTGCTAGTACAGCGGAAAGTAATTTTTTGGTGGCGGTGTGGCCCTGAAGTAGTCTCTAGCAAACTGAGCTGGCTAGAAGAGGGACCTAAAAAGAGCCAGTGCAAGCCCACATGTAGGGGAAGAGCACAGACCAGGAATGTATTTCCCTTGTTCAGAGAAGGGGACTACTAAATTGCTATTCTTTTCAACTACAGGAACAAGCAAAATGACTGCTAACCTCTAGAATTAACCACCAAATAGCATGTTGCTAGCTATAAATAAAGTGATCACAGCTACTGCTATCAACAAATATCTAACCATACCAATACTGCTTACAGAAACCATAAAAAGCTCATTTCTCAAGTCTACCACTTCCACATACACACTTAAAGACATTTAAGCCTCTAAACACAAATGCTTAGCTGACTTTATGTACTTTCTACAATTCTTGGTCTTGCATAATTTTGTGATTAAAATGTAGTTTGAAGTACTGAATTAATATGAAGACCACATATATTTGATTCCAATCTTTCAGTCACTCTGCAAAGAGTCAAGACAAACTATTCCTTTATTAGCAATTGGGCTAGTACCCTTCAGTCTGGTAAGAGAACAAAGTAATCTCTAAACATCAATTTATCTTTCCACCACTCTCCTTAAAACTTAAGTCCCCTGAAATTGCAAATGAACTAAGCCAAAGAGACGAAAATCAAGTCAGCCCAAGTGTTAGATATTCCATGAACACATCCACAGAACAGTTCCACCTCAACATGGAAAAAAGAAAAGTCAATCTGTTGCCTACATCATGAGTCAAGAACAAAGCATATCAAGTAACTGAACTGTACAGGCATCTTGTAAATCACAAAAATAACAGTTTCAAGCTTGGCACCAGCCAGGAACTGGTGACACTTTTGCTCACATCTGTATTCTACCACTCAGTCACGAAAATACTTCAGAACACCAGATTTTCAGTTGGACAGTTTTACAATTTTAACTTCCCAACAAATGTAATTTTACATCAATTATAGTTATTATCAGCAAGAAGCTGAATAGAAGCGTTTGCAATTCCGGTTTTAAAAGTAAGAAATTCACCAAAAGAGATTGTTATGGATACAAAGATGAGTTTGCTTTTCTGAAAGGCTTCAGCCAAGTAGGATAGAAGAATTTAAATCCTACCAGCACGATCTCCCTTTCTCTCTCTTTCACTTTGTTTCAATCAAAACAAGCAGCAGTTACACCCTTTAATGAAGCAGTTTAAGCATTAGAATTTCGGAAAATTCTAAGGTGTATGGGAAGACACTAGGCTCCACAGAGTCTCTGCTTAACAGCATGGAAGGCAAGAGAGTAAAACTGGTCTAGAAGATTTGGACTCTGACCAGTTACAAATTCAGCACAGACTTTGCTTCACATTCAGCAGTAACGCTTTTCTATACACTATGACAATTTTATCTGACTGAAGGACTTGGAAGGAACTTGTCTTACTCTTGCAGCCCTGTCCTCATTTCTCTCCTGTTTTTCCCTTTCATTTCCACATCACCAGTGTCGATCCATTCCAAAGATAAAAAAAGAGAAAAAAGCAAAATTAATCTAGAAAATCCTGGATGCTTGCGGGTTTTTCCTTTCCCTTTGTTCTGGTTGGTTTTTAAAAAGATTCTCTTCAAAATCTTTAACCTTTAATTTTTATACATGCAGGCTACATTCTGCAACCTTGAAGGACAGAAGCTTGTGTTTTAAGAACATCCAAATTCTGACTTCGGCAGCTATGGCTCAAAGAAAATTAAGTATCATGCAGTTCATTGAGGAAAAGGTTAATAATAGGTATAGAAATAGCACAGAAGAGATTCCCTTGTAGGACACCCAGGAAAAAGAAAAATGGAGAAAGGTTCTGAGAAACAACACCTAATGACAAAAAAACCTCACAGAGAAGTCAGTTTAAACTGCAGACTTGGAGAGGAACAGGCGAGTTAACACCACCTAGGAACAGCCTTTGACTACATTCTATAGTACTCCTTTAAGTTGTGTTATTGACATAAATCCTACTATTTACAGCTGTGAGGTCCACAACATAAAAGTTCATGTGGCTCCAATGACCTGCTGATCCAGTTCTTGGAAGATAATTTTACTGGCTCCTCTGCTAAACCTCTTATCTACTTCAGAACGTAAGACATCAGCATGATTTTAAGACTCAAGGCTCAGTCTCACTTCTATTTCCAGAAGTCTCCAACATTTTAAATTTCATTCTCTCAATGAGAGCTCAGTCCAAACTGAGCTGCAAAAAGAAAATTGCCTCAGCAGCTCCCTACAAAAAGTTGGATGATTGATTTAACATGTAGGACAACAAAAAAAGGAACTTTTGTCAATGAAATTAAAAAACCTGTAAACAAACATGATTGTAACAGAGAAAAGAGGAGTCAGACTCTAAACAGAAAATCAGAGATCTCTTCCCCCTGACACACAGTTGTAGACTGCTGTCCCTGACTCGCTGCTTGCTCAAATACTTATAAAGGCAAATATCTGTTCTGCATGCATGCAATTAAAGGTAAAGATAAACAATACATGTGAATAACCAAACAATTACATAAACAAGACATGCAAGTGTAATTCCACTGCAACTACCTGAAAACTATTATCATGGTCCCTGAACACAGCAAAGACAGTTAAAACATCACTATTCCTCCCTGATGAAGACATGAAATTAACAACCCCTTTCCCTTATGAACATCTGTAATCACCAGTCTTTTCTTAAAAAAACAAACAAAACTGGTGACAAAAACCTAGCCATTCCTTCCCCTTACTTAAAAAGTGAAGAACAAATCTCGAATCAGAACTGTCATGGGACCTCAATCTAACCATAAAAGTTTAAATGAATAATTTAAGCCTAATTGAAGAGTGGTTTGTTCAGAATACCCAGGCAATACCACGTAAAAACACTCATACTACTTCAAATCCAGAAAACAGCCAGTATATTAAAATGTTTCGTACAACTAAAGTATATGATGCAAAATTATTATACATGTCAGCCTAAATCTTCATCAAAGATAGAAAATGGGTGGCCGAAGCAATCAGTCATAGGCTTCTCACATTTCAAGGAAGTAAAAGTAGGTTTGTTCTAGTAGGTGAAAACATTTTTGTTTACTTTAAGGATCTGGGAAAAAAATTTCCATGCAAGAGTTTATTCAAAGAGGTCACCTTTTAAGAACAGTAGAATTAAAGATATAGTGTAATTACTGAATGTGTAATTAGGTAAGTCCAAAGATCAACCAGAACACATCTTCAATTTTGGACAGTCATACTTAATTTTACCCACACTCTCCTGAGAAAATGACTACAATTATTAAAAAATAAATTCCCAAAGCTTATAATAAAAATTAAATTCTCCTTTTTTGATTTTTTCCCCAATTTTTTTCAATTACACTTGGAACTGGCATAGTAGGACAAGTCTCAAGGCAGTATCAAGGCATGTAGTCAGATAACTAAGCAGCTAAGTGCCATGAGTTCTAGCTTCCCTCCTGTTCTCTAATCATAAACTCAGTGACTATAGGCCAATTTCTACTCCCTTCTCATCTACCCTGGTTCAGCTTATTTCATAAATTTTGAGACTTAATTTCCCAGCAACCCTCATGCTATTCTTAAGGAGACAAAAGATTTTACTTCTGGGCTGGTTGAATATTTTTTTTTCCATTCTTCCCTTCTTCACAAAACTCAATTTCTTTAATTGATAGGAGAGGAGTAACTGGTAAATCCATCACTTGGGTAAACATCTACTGAAAGCCAGACTCTGGCAAAATATAAATTAATTTTTCATCTTAGTCAGGGACTTGAGTTGTTTACTAACTTATTTACTCATAATATTGCAGTGACAGTAAGGCTGGGTATTTCGGCCACTCAAGGTGCAGCTCCAAAACAATTCAATACTGCAACTGTCATTCCTCCTGCTCCCATGCATGCATTCCCCCATTCCCTCCTGTGATTTAATCACACTGATTTACAAATCACACCTTTAGTTTTCACTGAAGGCAATCTTGAAGGAAAGGGAAAAAAACAAGGTTGTACTCAACGCTAAGAGCCTTTTCTGATTTTATATTACCGTAGAACTAGAATAAATGTTTAGAAAGTTAAACATCTGGCCCAACCACACAAGGTTGACTCTGGCAGCTGTTACAAACAAATAACAATGTGGGTCTGTAGGGTAAGAGGAAGGAAGAGACATACGAGTTCTACAAAATGGTCAATAACAGCAAACTACTTCCTTGAGTTGTTAGCAGCTAACCAGAAACAACTGTGTTAAAAGACAGCACCTGAAACGAGAGTGAGTGGAGAAGTTTCAGAAAGATTGGCAGGACACCAATAAGCTACCTCCAAGGGGAAGGGAAAAATCAACTGTCAATTGTTTGACGCAGTACCATAAAGAAAAGAATGGCCACAGAAGTCCCCTTTTCTGTCTATCCTCTTCTCTAGAAGGGGATCTGAGGCCCTTGGATATAAAGTGCATCCATAAAGAGGCCTACAGCCAGGCAGCCATAGTTTTAGGCTAACAGATCTTGACTTTGTATGTAAGTGCAGTTCTTTTCACCTGTGAAACTACACTGGCAGAATGTCCTAGGGTAATGAAGGCCTTCTTCAACAAAATAGCTGCCAGGGAAAAAAAGGGAAATAAAGGGAGAAGTGTGGTCATGGAAACTAGGCGTTGTTTTCTCTTTCTCCTCTGTTAGTTCCCAAACTAACATATGTAAGGACAAAACCAAGACCACCATTGCAACACTTAGGAGAAAGCCTCTAGTTTCCACTTATTTCCTGCCAAATTCATAGTAGTAGGGAAAAATAAACAAAAATCCATTAAACTGGAAAAAAAAGTACACCAAGATGAGGTAACAAACTCTGATGGGCAAGAGTCAAATAGGAATACTCATGATGGTGCCAATACAACTTATTTTTCCTGTTTCTTTTCTTCAAGGAGCATATTTTACTCATAAGGAGGGAGAAGTAATAGACAGATGCCTGAACAGCTATTCCTCTAGCTCCCATACTTTTCCATACTTCTCCTCCTCTAGAATAAAATGCAGCTTTCCCACCTAGGAATTACTAATACATCATTTTAAAATTTGCCTTTTCCCCCTAGGTCTCCCATCTTCGCCAAGAGCTTTCTTCAAAGAGAAGAATGCTACTTGTTATCCAGCAGTCTGTAAAGGAATGAAAGATGCGATCACTGCACTTCCTGCTATGTAAGCCACTAATACCACTGACCCTTTCTTCAGCACTCAATTCCACAAAGGATTTAGGAAGAGGAGATTAACAAGGGAAAGGAAAGCCGGGAAGAGCCGAAAAGCCTCCAGTATTCAAGGCTTCTCAATACATATTGTTTCCTGCTGTTATTACCTTTAGAACACGGCCACTAATCCTTTTACAAATTAACCTGCCTTCTACATTTTCTACCTTAAACCAGACACAGACTAACAAGACAATTAGATACTCAAGAGGAAAAAAATAAAAGAACCTGCTCTGAAAAATTCAGATAAAGTAATAGAGGGAAGTTGAGAAAGAACAGAAAAGATGCCTCACAGTGCAATGTGAATAAAGAACTTTTAAACCTTATAAGGTCCTCCACTTTGTCATGCTGCTTGGGAAGAAATGAGGTTCCCACAACAGCAGCAAGACTGACAAAAGACTAAAATCCACATTAAAAGATCCAGAACATTTGCAACTAAGATTCTGTCCCAGTCTTATCCCTATTCCAAGGTCCCTTCTTGCAGGCAGGAGTGGAGGGAGGTGGGAAGGGCAGAGGGAAAGTGCAGAAATAAACCATTGTTTAAAAAGCTACAAATCAAGATTACACTATCACCTAGCAGCAAAAATAGAAAAGGGTTTGCTTTGAAACTGACATATATGTATTAGACTATGAAAGCTAACAAAAAGTTGTAATTATAAAATGGCCAATATTTTTGATATATTAACACAAAAGTAAACAGTTAATGTTTAACTAATTACTAAAATGACAAATTTTGTCACTAACTTGCCACTCACTATAAAAATGAGACTACTTATTAATCTGAGCACTCGGATTTTGACCTTCCCTTATGTTTTCTGGATATTATATCACCTTATAGCCTTTAACTAAGAAATTAGCTGTGTTTATCTTTCTCTGTAGAACTGGAGTTAAACATTTAAAATATAAGTACATACAAGTAAGAAGAATCAATAAGCCACAGTGTTTATCTCCTAACCACAGATATATCCAAATATCAGGTATTTTCAAGACACAAAAGAGAACACTGAGATCCCATTCTATGAACACTAGTATTAAACAACTCCATGGAGGAAAAGTAACTCTGCTAGTCTTGATAGCTCTTCACAACTTACACATACTAATACATTTCTTGCATTTGCAACAAAGATAAGAGGCCTGTTAATATAAATAGACTTTTGAAAGATAAGATGAACAATGTCATGCAGATGAAGCGTTGAAGTATTCAAAACTATTATACTTAACTTCATATTTCAGAAGGATTCAGGTTTTTTTTACACATTCCAATTTTGTAATTCTTGTCCTGCAAAAATACTAAGCCAAGGTTTACAGGTGGACAATTTGAAAAGGCAGATGTAGACTTCTCATGGCAAGAAAGGTATGAATACACTCTTGTGCTTTGATTTGGTGATAAAACCACCATTTATTTGCCATCAGTGGATGGCAAACAAGTATTATTCCTTCCAATTACATATAGAAATGAGAAAGTGCTTTTGTTTTGACAGTCTGAACAGCCACTGTAGGCATTCTGCAACATTCACTGACATGACAGCGTAGGGCGATGACTTGCCCTTATCACAAAAAGGCAGCAACTTGAAGTCACACAGACAAAGCTGAAATAGTATTTTGCTCTAAGATGTCTAAAAACTTCAAACCAAAATACAATTGCTAATTAAAAAACAAGACACCATGCTAGTATAACTATGAATATTTTTCTAGCTAAAGAAAGTTTTCTAACTATTGAATGTTACAAAAGGCTTGAACTCCAGGCTAGCTCAAATAATTCTCTCCTGTGGGACACAGGTGAAAAAGGAATACCTTTACAAAACATCTGTTGGTACATTTTTAACCATGTCTTTCCTCAAGTGTCAAAAAGTGCTGTAGCTCTTTTCTAAATGATTCTCCCCATCTTTCTCTTACCATAGTTTACATACCTCATTGCAGTTACGCTTATCTTATTATTATCTATATTATCCAGTTTCAATAGGACCCAAATTCCCTACTCCACTGCAAAATCGGACTACAATATTTAAAGATTAAACACCTTAGAAAAACCTAGCCATTCTTGTTGACAAAGAGAAGATTGCTAGAATTCTTACAGATACCATCACTTAAAGTTCACTCATTAAAACATGCCTGTTGAATGCATTAAGACTCCTTGATTATCTCCAGATAACGGGAAAAAGATTACTGCTACCCTCTTTTTCCCAGGTAGGCCACTCATGAAGATTTAACACAGTGGCAGAATCCACACAGATGGGTTCTGTAGCAAAGTCAGTTCAACTTGGTTCTCGCCCTTCAAAAAGTAGGGGAGGCTTTTAATTTGCAGAATTTTGGCAATTCAGTTGGTGACCCTGTAAACAGCTGCAGTGCCACAGTGGGCAGAGATGAATTCCTGAACTGATCTTCCTGCTATCCGGACTATTGTAGCACTGTTCTTAGGTCCAGTTTCATGAGAGGCTTTCTTCATTAACAAGACTAGCTTAATAAACTCTTACGTCGTCTTCTTTGCCATACCTCAGTTTTGCAGAAAAACCTATTTGTAGGATTGTACTACAATCCACATCAGTAAACTAAGGGGAAAGGGTGGCAAACCCGTAAACTGTCGCTGCTGCAGCGCAAAACATCCCCCTCAGTCTGAAGTTACAGGAACCTACTGAACTGATTTAACAGCTCCTCAGCATCAAGGGATTTTTCTCACTTCAAGAGATCACTTAAGACAGTTATAAAGCAATCAACTTTTTCTGGTTAAGTTTTCTAACCCCCAGAATATAGAGTGACCTGGCTTACAGACACATGAGACAAGTACCAGAGACCAGCTGCTTGTGTCAGTGAAAGAAATCTTCCTTGTTCAGCCACAGCAAACTATCAGACTAGCCCCCAATACTTACAAATGATTGCCTTTTTTTTGTTTTTTGGGTTTTTTTTGCTTAAACCTATTATCTCAAAGCCATTTTGTTATATTATTCTAAAAGTATTTACTTTACATTGAAATACTGACAAAAATGTTAAAGCATTCCTTTAACGGCAGCAAAGGCACACTTTGTATCAATACACCAAAACTCCTCATCCAAGTCAAAGTTGAAGCTCCTCTAGAAAAATTACACTAATTTGCATGTGCAACTTCAGCTACACTAGCAATCTCTGCATGTATACAGCTATGTTATGAAAGGATGATGCTTCCGTGCGTCCCAAATGATGTTGCTGTGCTGGCACCGTTCACAGCTTTGCTAAGACCTGCATCACCAGAACAGTGAAGATAACAGATTATCATTATTGATTTCCCCCCCTCCACCCCGCTCTGCAGTATACCTATGAAAGCACTTCTGGGAGAGTTGATATTTTCCTCTCAAGCTGGAAACCACAGGGGTTTTCAACTCCATGCATGGGGAAAAAAAGAAACAAATAATGGGTATTTTCTCTGAACCTTACTGCTTAACACATCATCTGCTAGAAACAAGGGAACGGAGAGAACAGAAATTTCCATAATCCAAATGACAGTTCTCTCCTGATGCTTACAATTTATTTTATTCTTCACAAGATACTGTTGAAGAAGAATCCAAAAAGTGTTGCACTTTAGGCCTGGGAAAGAAAGACCAAAATGTGCTTCTTGTAAAAAAGTAGGAAATAACTCTTTAGCAACCTGTTTTTACACATATACATTCATGCTAAGTCCTAATTCAGATACACAGCAAAGTTTTATCGTGTAAAAATTTCCTAGAGGTCAAACTTCTCCTTGCATTCAACTCAATTTAAAATAAAAATTCTCATTCTGACTGAAGTCCTGGGCGTAAGCAACATGGAGTGATCCACTGTGAGGACCTTCAAAAGAATTCCCAGCTTTGATACACCTACCTCTACCCTAAGCAGCTACCAATGAATACAAGCTGCTGAGGGTCTAACTCAAGCAATTTCATAATTCTTATATGAATTGTCCAGACAAATCTCAGAAGTCATGTGTCAAAACAGCTAATGAATTACAGCTATTGAAGACAGTTGTAATTAACTTCTCAAGAATTGGCACAATTTAAAATGACTGAAGAACTAACAAGCATGATATATCAAAGACAACACAAACACTTTACTAAATGTCTGTGCTTGATCCCATACACGCATCTTGGTAAACAAACTTTATTATTCATGGGACTGCAAACTCTTGTGGAACTGACTTATTTAATAAATATTTATATAACGCCTTGCAGGAAAGGGCCTAATCCAAGTTGAGCTCTCTAGCCAATACCAAAGCATAAATAAAATATGATAATCTGGTATTGACAATTATTGCAGCAAGACAGTTTAAAATACACAGCCTGAGATACACAAACACAAAAATCTTATTCCCATTTACCAAAGACAAGACCAATATTCTAAAAAAAATGGGAAGATGACACCAAAATTTTTAGCTGAAATGGCTTCATAAGCCAATAGGAAACATCATGGTTTGTACTTATCCACCTGAAATGCCTTTTTAAGCTTACTTTTGCTGAGCCCCTGGAGATTCCCTGTTCCCAGGTTCAAACCCATTAAAGAAGGCTCTAAGAAAAATAATATACCATCCCCTTCAAAAAACAAGTGTTTGTCCAACATACGGAAAGTGACAGTTTGAACCAGTTGAATGAACTGAAAGAAATCCAAGTACAGAACTCATGACACTCATTCTCTCAGGAAAGCCTAAATAGAGCAGGGACAACTTTTATAACTGATACTCTGAAGAGGAAACAAAATGAGAAAGAGTTTACAAGTGTTGAACCTGTTTCTTAAGAAGGAAGGAAAGTTTCCAAGAAGAAAGATTTGAACAAAAAAGAATGCCAAAGAGAAGCATTAACAAAGAGGGCACTAATGTTTCAATTATAAAGTATAGATCATATGTAGTCTAGGCAAGAGAAAGGGAGTGTGAAGAGTATGAATGAACAGATCTCTTCTAGCTCACCTAAAAGTATGACATGATGTCAGTAAAAAGGTGATTGAAGGAGATAAATTCCACATGGGACATTAAATAACCAAGAAAAAAATAAACAGAAAAAACCCCATGACTGCTGTAAAAAGACAGTACAGAACTGTAAAGAGATGTAGGGCAAAATGGATACAGGGGGTGGAGACTTTTCTCAAGGGTTTAAACACAAGTGAATTGACAAAGGATACAATTACATGCCACATTGTACAACTTTTTTTTCTAAGTGTGTGTTTCTTCCCCTCCCCCCCATGTAGGTGAAACAGCTTATAATTTTTAACACCTGTGGAAAACAGGCTTAGGACTTAGATGGGAAAAGATTTTTCTGCATTTCTAACATTCAAAGTTAGAAATCACAGAATTGATTTCCCCCTTTTCCCAGACAGCTTCAGGAAAACAGACAATTTATCTGTATGTACAGATTAGTCATAGCTGCTGAAGCACTGGATCAGTAACAAACACTAGTCTTCTGGGGTGGTTAGGTTCTGAAACTTACTGTGGTTTTTTTTTCCAGTTAGTTTACCTTGCTGAAAAAGTAAGACATTCTGAGACCATATTGATAAACAGGCAGATCAACAAGCCTTATTTTTTTTTTGCACACATACAATACAATTTCCTTGAAAAATGCATTCTAAAGCACTAGCTTTAACAGCCTCTGAGAACTTTCCTAAGAATTACTTCCTAAACATATTTATGCTTGCTCTTTCTACAAGTCATCTAACAAAATAGCCGGTAAGAGCAATGCATCTTCTTGAACAATAAAGATATGCTGCAAACAAAAAGATTTGTCGTTAAGAGTATTTCACATGTCTACCAGCGAACGTTCATCCATTTCTACTAGCACTATCTACAAAACAGAGGTAGAGCAGATAAATACTACTTTTAAGATTCAATTAACTCCATAAAATATTTAGTCTGTAATAAAAAGCAATTTTTTGAGACTTACTAAAACAATTTGATACTACCATGCCTCATCTTCACAGATAAGTTAATTAGACCTGGAGTATATAATATGGCATTGCACGCAACAGCCCAGAGAGGCATGACAGAATTACACTGTTAGCATGAGACAAACACCTAAGTTGTATTATCTAAAAAATTTACTATGTATCATGTAACAAAAGAATACTTTTTATAATCTGCTTCAAGAATAACATGCACTTCTTACACAGTTTCAATAACACCTCCTTTATTGTTCTACCATTGTGCCAGTCTAGGTATTAGAGCACTCGTATTGGATCAGACCCATACAAACACATATGCAGGCATGGCAGAAGAGGCTCTGTATGTGTGGAACAGTATCACCAAACATCTAAGCCACCTCACCTTAAGAGTTTCTCTTGCTGTAGTCAAAAGCATGCCTCTGTTACAACACAACCTTGGCAGTCCAGCAGTCTGCTCAGCTACCTTATATATCTCCATATCTCATCCTTTAATAGTCCTTTTTTTTGTCCTTCAGTCTTCATCTTCTTAAGAACTTATTGTATCACAAATGCCCAGTAAATGAAAACTGCCAGCTGTTGCTAACCTTCCTCTTACAAGTACCATCCCATAAACAGCAGAACTAACACAGCCCCCTTTCCCATAGATTTGCATTGTCTCAGCTATGTCCCTTGTATTCCAAATAGTCACATTCCACCTCTATCCCAGGTGTCTATTATCTCACCCCTCTCTTCCAAGAACCAGCCATACTAAACCTTCCGTGTCCTCTAAATGAATGATTGAAGAAGGAGTGCTGCACTTAATGTTTAGTTCCTTCCCCACAAACAACTATTTGCTGTCGGGCTGAATACAGGTAACTGCTAAATTCATTTCCCCTAAAGAGATGATCTTACTCAATAAAGTCACCAACTTTAAGAAAGCTTATGAAACGTCACTAAAATGTGTACTTTTTTATATCTTCGAGACCTTGACCCTTGGCTAATTTCTTTGCTGAAATTAGCTGACAATCTCAAAATTTACTGAGATACAGGATTAAAGAAAACAAAATTTCACAGGATTTGTGTCTTTAGAAAGGTGAATTAAAGATGGTTTATACACTATAAATATATGAAACCAACTGTAACTATTTCTTTAAAGAAAAAAAAACCCCACAGAAAACAGGCAGATCTCAACATCTTATCCATGTGAGAACAGTTGATTCTGAACTCACAAACTGCAAAGATTCTTCTCAATAACTAAGGTTTCTTAAAGAAACTGCATTTACACGTTGTATTTGTCCTTTTAATTTGCACCCTCTGACCATTTTCAAGTCCTTAAAGAGGTGTAACAGTCTCAAAGATAGAAAAGGCTTCTGTAAATTTTGTGAAAACTGGCAGCTTTGTAGAAAAAAAACAACCCTAATTAATGTATTCAGCAAGGGGAAAAGCAGTTGGAATTTCTGCATTCTTCACTGTCAGCCCCAACTGACAACCAACCAGCCAGCATGAATATAGCACCAAAACTGAGTAATTCTGGAATAAGCTTTAGATACCTAACTGTTTGAGTGTTTAACTTAAAGTCATCAAGTAATGACCATATGTAGTTGCTTTGCCCGGTTCTGGTAAATTCTAGCAAGCCTAACAATATCATGACTAATAGATGCACAGTTTTGGGGTTTGGTGGGGGTTTTTTTGTTAGTTTTTATTTTTTAAAAACTCCAATATGCAACCTGCAGAAACAGATTTTTTTTATAACACTGTGTGTTCCTTAATTCTTTCTTAAAGAGAGCACAAGTTTTACAATGATTCTGAAACACAGATTTTTAAATACTTGAAAAATTAAATTCTTCTCATAGTACAACCAGGATCTAAACATGTTTTAAACCACTAATCATTAAAGGCAGTAAAATCTGATCTTCATCTGTGCTCAGAATGAGCTATACCTTTTCTGTATTGCTACAAAAATTGATTACACATAGCATTTTTAAAAGAATATAATGCATATTTTAAACTAAATGTGTTAATAAAAATATTAACTGTTTAACTAAACCTTAACTGCACCTATGGCAAGAAGAAATACTGAGTGATGCCATTCATTCAACAACAGACATGTTCCAAGAGTATCAGAATACCATACACAAACAGTACAGATCTTTCAACTTTAATTATGTCAAGCTGTTTCACTTAATTGCACTAGAACCTGATTACTACTGATTAAAGACACCAAAGTCCAATGAAAGCATAACACAAAGCTAGAAAGAACTCAGTAAACATCTGTACACTGCTTGGAATATTTTCTTGCATGAGAGTTGAGCTTACTGATCAGTTCAATAAAAGTAAGTTCCTAATTTTACTCTAATTAGGAAAAAGGTCTACAAAAGCTTTTGTCAGGGAAAGCATTAATACATCAGTGATTTTTTGGTAAGCATTTTTAAGAGAGGGTGAAACTGAAACAACTGTTACACTGAAAACCTCTGACTCCAATTAAGAGTTTAAAAAAAAATATTATCCAATTGACAGCGTTCTCACTCTCACAGTTGCATTTCAGCATATGGAATTCAATCTACATCAGTTTGCTAAGCAGGGTTCAAGATGTTTCAGAATATCCACCAGCATTTCTCATATTTGAAATATAAAGTGCATACTTTTCCAATTGAAATAACCTACTATGCAAGTAAAGAGGAAAAAACCCAACTTGAATCACCATATACATTAGTGGGAAAAAAAGCTAACTTTCATTTCAATCATTTAAATATTTGAGTTTTGAGTATAGCTTTAAAAAAAAATCCATTTCTGAATCACTGGAATTTTTGTTCTATTTCCTGTAAAAGCACCAACAGCAACATAGTTCAGCATTCCGCTTGCAGCAGTTCAGAAAAGATCAGTGTGATCCCTAAGTCCTAAATTTACAGTCATTTCATAAACCTCAGGTCACATCTGAACAATTTATTTCTTCCAGTGTTTCCAACCGTGGAGGTCACAATAAGGAGGCTGTACTTACAATAGGATCAAGAGCAGTCTAGTTTTATGCTTCAAAGTACACTCTCACAAAGAAATAATTTGCCAAAAGCTCTTAAAGCTCCCCAGAAAAAAAAGAAAAAGGAAAAAAAAGTTAAGTTCACTGAGAATAACCTCTTCAACACATGACAGGTTTAGTTCTACAAGGTTTGAAAAGCACACTAGTTATCAATAAAGCCAAAGACTATTACAAAATAACACAGGATGTCAGCCTTCAAAGCAACACCATGGTAAGAAAAAACCACTATCTTCTTCCACTCTGTCACTGCTGGAAAAGAGAAGTTTCTAGCAGGACATTATCATAGGAAGAGTGCCCATTTTCAAGAATTCTATTTTTATACGAGCAAATTTAAAGTAAGAGAGAAGAACCGTTTGACTTTTGATGTTGAGAGGTAAAATGGTTTATATTTCACAAAGTCTTTGAAAGCTGCTCTAAGCAAGGGTAGCTTAGCATAGCAAGAAAATGGTACTGCCCCCACATGTAATGATAGGGATGATGCTTTATCAAACATCTCTCACAAATCTGAAATGACCCAAATTGAGTATCTCCTCCCACAGCGCCTCTCTTCTCTTCCCCTTTGCAGGCTCTCCTATAAAGCAACATGAGGAAGAAATACCTAGGTCGTATCAGTTTTTAAAAGAAATCAAGAGCCTGCTCACTGTCTGTTCTGCCACAGGGCAAGCTAAGCTATTACCTACAGATGATCACTTATAAGTTTAACGTAAGGATAACAGCCACAAGTGACTGAAACTTCAACATAAATCGAAGGGTAGAACTTACTGAAGCTGAAGACACACGTCTCCCAATTTGTCAGAGGAACTTCCTTCTTGCCAAAAGTAGGTATCAGAATTCTGATGTTTGCCCAAACCCAATTACAGTAATGTAGATAAAGAACAAATAATTGAAACATGTATATGAAACGCAAATGTTTGGTTATCTGGTAAATCATTAGCCGAGTGAAAAAATTTCCCTGATTTCATCAAATTGCAACCAATCATGAATACAGTACTATATACTTGCTATATAGTAGCTAGCTCCCCTTACTGTAGTGCATGTGCAGTACCACTGTGGTGGCTAAAGTTATTATACAAAACAATTTGAGCAGTCTAAGAGGATCACTCTGTATTTAACACATATCTTTCAAACACCTACATAAGTCAGGGAATGAAAAGTTATATGGAACATCATTTTCAGCGCTCTACAGCTGAACTTCAAAACCAGTTTTATTCAGTCTATATCAAATACCCTAAACTTGTGATGACTAGAAAACCATACTTGCAACCCCCTCCTTGTTAAGAAGTACTACTTTGGAATTCCTTTTTTAACTGAGTACCTACTATCATTAATACAGAAACGCCTACAAGGTCTTGGGCACAAAGCAGGCTCTGCTGAGCTACCAGGCAAAGTACAAAGTGCACAAGGTCCCTGCCCTGAAGGCCTTGCTATAGGACTGAGCACTTAGACTTTCATACAAGCCTTTCAATGAATGAGACAAAGTACTGCACACCTCCACATACTGTTCTCAGGTCTCTCTAAGGGACAAAACAGAAAAAACCGTATGCTTCTCCCCTCTTCAAAATTCCTCTTACCAGAGCCACTTCAAGAATGTCTACTTAACAATTAAACTGACTTGAATGATGGAAACTAACCTCCTAAATATACTATATATGGAATCGAGCCTAGGCAGCCCCCACAAAGACACCAGGCACCAAAAAGTCTCACCTCTGACACTCTGCTACACTCATCCTCAAATGGCGGAGTCTCTCCCAGCGCACTCACACCTGTCACCTGCTAGGCGCCAGGCCAGGCCAGTCCCCCTCCCTCCTCCAGCCAGGCGAGCCCCGCTAGAAGACTGCTTCCGCTTGTCCCGGACCGCCGCAGCCCCCCGCCGCGAGGCAGGCCGGGGCCGGGTCCACCGCCACGCATGCCGCCCTGCGCCCTCGCCGGATCCCTCCCCGCGCGGGGGAAGCTCTAGCGACTCGCGAAGGAAATAAGTTTCCATCCCTCGCTGGACGCCCCGCTGCGCGGCAGCTTCCCGTCCCTGCCCTCCCCTTCCCACCCTGCCGAGGAGGCTGACTCCCACCCCGCCCCACCACACCGGGATAAGCTGGGTGCTAGGGGCTGCTCCTTCCCTACAAACAGGCCTCCCCCTGCCGTCGCCCTGGCAAGAGCCCGGGGGGAGGAGAAAGGCTCCGGGAGCGACTTAGGCCCCCTGCCCCTCTCGGATCCCCTGCTCCTCTCAGGCCTGCGGGCCGGGCCAGGCCCCTGCACCTCTATTTGCAGACCCCAGAGATGGGACCAGCCTCGCCAGGAAACCAGCCAGGAGAGCTGCCACCAGGCCCGCTTCAGTGGGGTCAGCCTTACCCTGCTGCTGCTGCTGCTTCTCCTCCTCCTCTTCCTCCGCCTCCTCCTCCTTCCCCACCACGGCA